>JASDQU010590191.1:97378-109587 GCA_032191745.1 Picea mariana | reverse complement strand
ATAATGTTGGCATGAAGCTTCTCACTAAAATGGGATACAAAGGAGGTGGATTTGGCATTAATGGCTAAGGAGTCACTCAACCATTAGAGATAGTACAAAGACCACCATTTGTAGGTTTGGGTTATGGCAAGGTAGAGATTGGAGAGTGCTCAAAGACCGCTAAAGAAAGAGTCACTTCTACATCATTGAATTCCAATAGAGGAGCCAAAGCAGCTAGTCCTCATAGGATCTGCAACAAAGATAAACTAGATAAACCAGGAAGGTATAAAAGTCATTCAAATTCTTTTCTTGAATATAAGAAAAATGATTTCTGCATTAGATCTTCTAACTGTAATGTAGCCAAGCATCAAATGAAGAAAGTTTGGTTTAAGAATACATATGTGTCAACGCGAAGTGAGACAAAGAAAAAACCACACCTTCCAAGTCCTTCCATTAGAAATGCATAGTTGAATGGAAAGCGAAGGAATTTTTGTAGTTACTGCAAAATCAATCGCCATTGGGAGAAGAAGTGTTGGAAGTTACATCCCGAAATTTGCCACAAACCAAGAAGAAGATAGATTGTGAAAGAGCCTGTGAAAAATGAGGCTCCTTCAACCATTGTAAAAGCACGATTACAGGAAGAAAGTGCTTGGTGTCAGTTGGGTAAGCAGTTGACGATATTTCTGCAAACTATAATTCTGTTGTTTTCCAAGTTTCCAATTTACATGGGGACATATATCCTCCTTAATGAAGAAAATGGTCAAACATTTTCTGTCTCAAATTCTGGAACTAACTATGCCAGATCGAATAGCTCTTCGAGACGATTCCAAATTCGCTTGAATCACGTGAGTCCGGATGGAAAAATTTTGCTTGTTTGAAACATAAGGAAAATCCTCCAAAGAAACCAAGAAAATCCCCAAAGAAATGTAACGTGAGGCCAACAAAACAAGTGAATGCAACATAGGCAGATCGAGCTATCAAGTGAAGTGGCCATCCATTTCTTGACCAGAACAGTTTCCATCATATGAAATACCCGCATGGCATATATTTGATAACTTTCAATGACATGGACAACCACCATAAGATTTTTCATTGCAATAAGCCATCCAGGCTTGTCGAGTGTGATAAGCACATTGTCTCCGACGGTTTGTCCAAAGGCCCAATAGACAACTAATGCAACAGGAAAGTAACAGATATCAACTACTATATATGCCACAAGTACACCCCTCCACATTGGGATCTTCGATGGCTTCTCACGAGTCGTAGGAATGGTAGCTTGAATTTTCAGAACCACATTCTGTCTAGCATATGCAAATGTGATCTGTCCCAGTGAATTGAACACACCGAAGACATGGTTAGATACTATGGTATCCATATAATCATAGGATACATCAGGCTCACAACCATTATGAGCAGAAGCTCCCCAACCAATAGTGGAATAGCTTAGAGACATGACTGCTGCTGCAAGTGAAATCCTTACGATTGAATTGAAATTTGGAGCGCGATTTTACGCGGAACTTCTCCGACTTGCAGGTCTAGTATAATGATGATAAGGGAGAGTGCCTATACATTGTGCTCATAAGCATGTGTGGAGTGCTTTAATCTTAAAAAAATGGTCAGGAATGATTGGATAAACGGATATCTCAAAGCAATACTGGACGTTGGCGATGGATTTGCAGAGACTGAGACTCGACCTGCGCTTACTGTTCGTGATGGCGAAGGTTTTAATCCGACTAAGTATTTTGTGGCATGAAAGTCGATTGATGGTGGAATACCTATCTTTAGTGCTGAAAATCTCATATTTGCATCATGGTTGCAATACTCATGGCCAAAATACTTGCAAATTCCGCGAATCCACCAGTTTTGTGTATCGTGCGTCTCAAGAATTTGTGGGTTGAGTGGCGTGATAATTGGTCTAGCATAGGCAACGGATTTGTAGACATGGTAGTCGATATTTTGAGAATGCATGTCGTGAAAACTCCAAAGTTATTCGCAATTTAATCATGCATCCGACTCCACAGGCGCCACGTTGAGGGTGCCAATTACAAAAGGAGGATTTGCATGGATGTTGACATCAACAGAAAGCAGATTTCGAGGGGCAGAAAATCCGTAGAAAGGATAAATTCTATGCATGAAGGCTATGGGGTCGAAAATTTGGCAATTTTGTCTCCCCGGTCATGGAGGTCGCGATTTTGAAATTCGTGGCACTCAAACTGAAGCCAGTGAATATTGTCAGGAAAACCTCTTGTGTTGGATGTTGTCAAGCAAGCAGAGGAGATCTTAATTCAAGACATGTCTCGATATAAGGAGTATTTTCCCATAGCTGGTCTTGCAGAGTTCAAAAAACTAAGTGCGAAGCTGATTCTTGGTGATGGAAGTCCTGCTATTGGGGAGAAAAGGGTTTCCACTGCACAATGCTTATCTGGAACAGGTTCACTCAAGGTTGGAGCTGAGTTTCTGTCAAAGAATTATAGCCAACGCATAATTTATATTCTAGTACCCACATGGGGTAACCATCCCAAGATATTTAATCTTGGAGGATTGGTTGTGAAGACATATCGCTATTATGATCCCAGAGCACGTGGGCTTGATTATGAAGGTATGCTTGAAGATCTACATGCAGCTCCTCCTGGAGCTATAGTGCTTCTTCATGCATGTGCACATAATCTTACTGGTGTAGATACTACACAAGACCAATGGGAAGGAATTCGGCAATTAATCATATTAAAAGGTCTGCTGCCATTTTTTTTAACAGTGCTTATCAGGGATTTACCAGTGGAATCCTTGATGCAAATGCATACTCTGTTTGTTTGTTTATAGGAGATGGTGGTGAATTACTTATTTCTCAGAGTTTTGAAAAGAATATGGAGATATATGGGGAGTGTTTGGGTGCTCTTAGTATTGTTTGCAGGAGTGCAACAGTGGAAACGAGATTTGAAAGTCAGTTGAAATTGGGTATTCGGCCAATGTACTCAAGCCCACTATTCACGGTGCTTCGATTGTGGCAACGATTCTCAGTGCCAGGAATATTTATTACAATTGGACTGTTGAATTGAAAAAACATGGAAGATTGCATTATTAGTATGCACCATCAGATCTATGATGCTCTGAAGGCTCATGGAACCCCTGGAAAGTGAAGCCAAATATTGTGGACGTCCTCTTCTTTGATCGATGGACTGCTAGAAATGTTCAAGTATGATGCTCAGAAAAACGTTTGGACGTTTGTGGCTTTTATTCCAACACATACTCCCATTATTATGTGCGCTGCACTGTGGCGAGATCGTATTTTTGTGATTGTTATTGATAGTGAGGGTCGTGATCAGGCCCCTTATTTATTTCAATTCCTGCACTTTAATCTTTGGAGTATACCCACGAAATGATTGTTCCCGCTTTTGGCCAAATATATCGGAAGAAACAACCATGCTAGTCTTAGGAAGAAACAACCATGTTGATGTTGTGTCACTCCGATCATAACTGTCTGAACCTCATGTCTAAAATGCATCCTCCACTCTTGGAACCATACGTTGTGATACTTGGAAGAACCGTTCCCACTATTCATATCCTGTAAATGTACCTCAGTGAAGTCAAAGTATGCAATTCCATTGTCATACCCGATTATGGATGTCAGTAAAGAAAAGTTGTCTGGCCATATAGAATGCACCCCAACATATCCTCTCGAGGCATCCAAAAAATGAGACGAACCAATCAAATGAGTTCCTAGAGCCCACATACAAACTAGAAGTCCACTACGCTTCATACCATTTGACTCCAATTGTGCCACATTGATCAACTATGTGCCAGCTAATCTGTATAGCTCCTACCAAAATGTATTGAGAACAATGTTTTCCTTCTCATAACAAGATTTACCTCACCTTATGCAAATTTTCTCATAAGACCTTTTTCCATTTCCCTATGTAGACTTGAAGTCCCTTTTTGCAAATCCCAGAGTTAAAAACAATATTTTTCCACATATACGCGCCCTACCTATTGTACAACATGCGTATATGCATGTTGCACCACTACAGCCCGCGTACATCGGGTTTTGTGCTCAGAATTAAAAAATGGTGTCGGGTTTCCATGTCACATCATGAGATCCATTATCCTTGACCTTCCATATACTGGAAACGTTCTGAGTCAGCCCTTCAGTTCCACTTGAAGGGTATAAATGGGCCACATCCGAGCTATGAAAAAGGGGAGAAGAATTCAACTTTGAGGGCAAAGTTACTCTGGAGAAATTATTCACTTCATATTGAGTCTGCATCCCTTTATCCTTTTAAGTTTGAACACATTGTTCAACCCCCAATCTCTTTCCTACTTGATTGAGAACTTCATTGTCTCTCTTATATGAGCTTGCCTTTGGTGGAGGATTGAAGTGGTGGAGGCCCAACTGGAAGGGACTTAGTTTCTCAGTTTCAAGCCATGCTGACACAGAATTTTGTAATTCATTCACTTCTGTTGATTACATTTTAATATAAATACTCTTTTCTCATCCAATTAATATCTTGCAAATATTTGAATTTTTATTCCATGGGCATATTTGTTGTGAATGATGATGGATTATGCTATTAAACATGCTAAATTTATATATTATCACCATATGCTTGTGTTTCTTGGTTGTTGAGGACAAGTTGCAAGTGTATTGCTTTCAGTCAAGGGCTCAATGGTGGAATTCATCAAACGTCTGGACGAGGCAGGCTCTTTATCTTGTCTCATTAGCATATTTTCTTATACTAGAGTTGATTTCTGCAGTCATTTTCGTCTGCTGTGGTTTACCCCTAGCCATAGAGAGATTTTCCTCGTAATAGAATTGGCGACCATACTGGGGATAGAATCTTCTTTTCAAGGTTTGGAGTGTTTTTATCCTTTGATTGCTCTCGTTTATATTGAGTTTCTTGTCGTCTGATTGCTTGACAGCCTCTGTTCATTTTGAGTCTGAGTTTCTTAGCCTTCTCCTTAGCCTAGCAGTGTTTTAACACATATACGTGGGTTTTTACTTAACAGTCATGTACATACACGTGCTTTCCTTCTGCAAGAGGCATATATACACGTTTTTCTCCTGAACAGTCGCGTACATCATCCTTTTTTGCTCGATTGTTGGGTTTGATGTTTGTTGGGTAAGTTTTGATGGTTGTTGAGTCTTCTTGGATCTTTGTTATGACTATTAAGTGTCTGTGGAATGATAGGAAACCTTTCTTTGGTTGAATTTTCGAGGCAGTGCCTTGCTCGTCATCCTTTTCATTTGATTGTCCTTGCATCTTGGGCTGGGTGTTTGCTTCTTGATATCCTACTTGGTTTGTCTCTGTTTACATACAGTAGAATCTTTATATCAAGTTGTTGTCCAGTCCTTGCATTTTCAGTCTTTTATATTGAAAATACAAAAATATTGAGCATTTTTCATTGTTGGTATTTGATCTTTTGGATCCTTATAATTGATCTTAGTACATGGATAGAAAGATTGCATCTTATTTGGAATTGCATAATTAAATTGAAAATTGCATTTTGAAAAGCTTATCATTTATTGGGAATTGAAGTTAGGACTTTGCATTTTATTAATATTCATTTATTTTACTTGTTGAGTCACAACATCATTAGTTTCACGACCGCACCTTTTTTGAGTAATAAATGACACTAAAAGAAACGTTGATAACTTAAAATTGATTAGAAGCGATTTTATTTTCTAGGGTGCACAAACTAGCTTAGGATTTAGAGCCTTGGAATAGGATTTTATGAGTAAAATTCTCCAAGGTTATTAAATCAACATATGTGTCTGACTAAGGGAGTGGTGAAATCCATTGTATAATTGGTGACATCGGGACGCTCCACTTACACTGGATTTAAGCACAAGGTCGCGTGAGGTTGGTTGAGGGGATATCCCCCCAATACCTTCTTAGCGTCAGATATATTTCTGGGGATCTATTCATATATGGGGATCTTGATAGTACCTTTACCTCTGTGAGAGGTGGTGCTTTTGAGGTTTTTGGATTTGTTACCCTGCCCATACGGTGGACTTGACTTACAACTATTCATCTGCACACCATTTATATCGTGGTTTCTTAGTTGCTTGACATAGGTACCACATAGGTTACTTGCAGGGGTTATTCTGTAGGTACCCTGGGTCAGATAAGGGTCAGACATCACACAACCTTTATGGAGGATTACCTCTCTGGGGGGATCTAACCGACTGGTTTTTAAGCCCACGAGGGCCCTTATAACTGATTATGATACCTCTGATCTTTAACGGGGAGTCTTAGGCCCCTCTTGGGTCAGGCATACCTACTTTAGGGAGGGAGGCCCCTTTCAACCACTTTATCCTGTTTGTGTGCATATTGGCCTTTTGTTTATTTTATTTTGGTGTGCTCTTTGATCATTAGTTGACCTTAGGATTTTATATTTCTCTGTGAGTTGTCATTATCATGGATAGTGGAGACCCTTTGACTCCCCCATTTAGCGCTACCTCCCCCATGACACTCGCCCATTTCATGGGGAAGAATCCATCCATATTTCATAGTGGTATGAAGAATTATGATACTCAACCAATGCCTTGGGTCTCTAATCATTTTTCTCTTGATATGCCAAACATGCCTTCACCCTTTCCATCATCTCCCTCGCTTGCTTACATGAATCCTAGTTTTGGATTCGGGGGTACGATGGCTTCATTGTCTACATCTTCATTTGATAGGGGTCATATCCCTCAACCGACTCTCACTGTGGGAGGTTGGAATCTCCCTTCTTACGGATCCAATCCTGGCTTCATCCTTCTAGGAGAAAGTGCTCAAATGGGTGGTTATTCCACTTATTAAACCCCATATGTGTATCCTTCGTCTGCTGCGCCAGTCCCTACGAACACTCTTCCTATGGAGGGCCTCCATATGTCCTCTGGTATTTCATATGGATGGAATCAATTTTATGGTACGGGTTACCCCCTTCACGGAACCCCTTCGTATGGGGGAAATGTATATCCTCACCTGAATAACCAGTATCACGTCTTTTTCTCTTTGCATACATCTACTTCGGTGATGGTGCATGTACAAACCTCTATGGATCAATTAAACAGAGGATACTACCTTTACAAGCAAGGACAGGGTGTAGACTAGGATCCTTCCTGGCCTACAATTTCTCAAAACCAGTCTTTCCCAGGACCTTGGTCTCAAATGCCGCAACTAAACTCCACCACAAGTCCAGACACTGCAAGTCATACTAGCATTATATCACCAACCTTTGCTAGTCATGTTGGAGATTGGTCGACAACCTCTGCTAGTCATGTTGAAGACCAACAACCAACCACTGCAAGTCATGTTGGGGGAACAAATCTAGTCATTGCTAGTCACACTGCACATACATCACCAACCTATGCTAGTCATGTTGGGGATTCGTCACCAACCTCTGCTAGTCATGCTGGGGATTCATCATCAACCTCTGCTAGTCATTTTGAAGGTTCGTCACCAACCTCTGCTAGTCATGTTGGGCATTCATCACCAACCTCTGCAAGTCATGTTAGATATTTGCTAAAAGCCTCTGCAAGTCATGCTGGGAGCATGTCAACAACCATTGCAAGTCATGATGGGGGAATTATACAATTGCGAAGCCTAGACATGTAAGACATAATCCCAAGTTCCTTTTTAGGCTTTGCAAAGGATTTCACCTTACTCGTTTGTGCCCTACTACTATTGTGGTACAAGAAGCGTGGTCCTTGCCTGGGGGACCTTCGGGTACTGAGTCATTTTTAGTTTCCCAACCTTCTTTGGTTGATACAGTGGTCGTGTTGACGCAATATTCGATTGATCCCACTCTTATTTTGGGGGGTGATGCGTTTCTTGACCATGTTGTCTTGCATCCTGTTCAACCAGTGGTTGTGTTGATGCAATCTTCGACCAACACCACTCCTGCTTTTGGGGGTGATGCATCTCTTGACCTTGTTGTCTCACATCCTATTCAACCAATGGTTGAAGAAGTGGTCATGTCTATGCAATCTTCAGTCGATCCCTCTCTTCTATTGGAGAGTGACAAGTCTAAGGAAGTGACATTGCCAATGCAATCTTCAGTCAATGCCACTCTTGTTTTGGGGGGTGATGAGTCTTTCGACTATGTCCTTATCATTTCTAGTTATGTACCTTCTGCACAAGGGAGCATTCCACTCTCTTAGATTATGCTCCCTCCAAGTCCTATGGTGGTTTCCTTTGATTGGAATGATCTTGTAGAGCATCGACTTCCTTCTTCTACACCCTTTCAGATAAGGGGCATTCTTCTATATATTGTAGATAAGGTAACATCTACAAGTATTTTATCCTCCTCAACTTGGAAAGATTTGGGTTTTCCCAAGATTGTTTCAACTATATGAGAGTTACTGAATTTCAACAGAAGTCCTACAAGGGATCCTTGGCCTCCCCCATCATATGTTTCTTAGAACAACATCCTCGAGTCTTGTTTAAGCTCTTTTTCGACTCTCTCAAAAAGTGAAAATATTTCTGAGTGAACTTGTCTCTTTCACACTCGTTAATTGGATATGAAAGGACATCTACTTGGTGTAAGTTTAACCCTTTTTTGGACCAAGTAGACTAATTTCAAAAGAGGAATACTCTAGTCACTAGTGGCTAGAAGAGTTCTCATTAGTATTGTTTTATACTTTTTTGGGCCTAGGGGACTAAATTTACGAAAAAAGACATTCTTTGGAGTTAAGTTGTAATTGCATCTCATTCTCTTGCTTGTAGTATTGAGCCTATTGTCGTTTCTCGCTTTTGCATTATAATCCTATCACCTCAGCATTTTGAATCATCAGCTAAGCAAATCCTTGTTTATATCCTTTGCAGCTTGACACCCTATACCCAAGAGGAAACATTCCCCCGAGTGTCCATATCCCGCATGCACCTCCTTGCATTGAGCATAGGTATGTTCCACTGTTGGAACTAGTTTCTTACTTGAAACACTCATTTCCTCCTCTATATCATAACATTCATTTGACTATGAAAAAAAAAAAGACGGGCGGGAAAATAATGTTATCTTATATTGGTAGCATTCATGTCACATTTGAACATAGCACAAATTTTTTGAGTCCACTTGTCATCAAAATTTTGGGTTTAGCATAACCTTAGGAAGCTGAGATCGTTACATAGAGTTTACTCCCCCAACTGATTGCTCTTCTAGTTCCTATGGAGAGTTTGATGGATTCCTCCTGCATCTTAAAGTTTCATCATTGAGTCTATGTTGTCAGAGTCTTCCATATGTCTCATGATCTTGTTCAAAGGATGTTTATCAACCTGTGTCAGCCATTCCTCATAACTCTTGACTTTTCATGTTGGCCATACCCTCAGTGTGTCTCAGAATCACATGAAGTTGTAGTCCTATTGTGCACCCTGGTCCTACTTTACTCATTGGTAGGTAACCTTGAACCCAACAGTCAAATTTCATCATTGGTCGGTGACTGGGTGGTTTCCCTTGTGTTCGACGGAAGAAATCTATTCACATTGGGATTCGTGCAGTGTCTTGGAGGCCATTATCCTTATTGGTGGTTTCCTCTCCTTTGTCAACAATTTTCCTTATTGGATGTTATTCGGAGGATCTTTTTCGTGTACCGCTTGCATCTGGTACACGCAAAAGATGCATAGGTTCATTGGTTCATGAACATGTTCTTCGTCTGATTTCCTCCAAATCATCAAGCTCCTGCTTTATACCTCGTGTTGAATGATGAGGGATGTCACAATTTTCTCCTTTCATTAGGTCTCCTTCCATCGAATTCATCCCATCTATTATGGATATGAGACCTAGAGTCCTATGAGTACCTAGAGGCTTGTAGTCATTAGTGGTAGGTTCTCCCGCCATCGACAGTTGGGAATACATAAATGTCTCCTGATCGACGGATTCTTCAAGTGTTCGACCCCAACACCTTTATTCACACTCGTAAGAATGTACTCGATGCCTTGATACCTACTTTGATTATCGGTAGGTTGTCTCGTGTTTGTTAATGGTATACCTTAATGATTGGTAATCAAATGAATTATTATTGTGTTCGGCCTCAACTCCTTTATTCACACGATGTATGCTTTCACCTTTGGTGTATCGTGTAGAAGACTTGAATACATCAGTTCATAGTCACAACTTTCATGAGATGTTTCTATATTTCATTGGACCAGTACCTATGTGACTTCAGTGATCATGGGAGATCAGATTGTACTCCATTGTATACATATATCCTCATATTGATTTTGAGACTAGTTTTACTGGGCCTTGTTTGTGACTATGACATCCTTTGGCATGTAGCCACCTTTGTATTGCCTACTCATGGCCATGAACATTTGTTTGGTATATTTTCACATGGATCTGTAGTGTAATTCAAATTGGAAGCCATGTGTGCAAAGTCAATACAGATTGTAATATTCTCATGAGAAACTAGTTCTTCTAGTTGGGTCCCCATTACTCCACTTCTGGGTATTATAATGTATTTCATCCATCGCAGATACTCCTCTGACCTCACACATTAGGGGGCATCTGTTATAGAAATATTTTCCTCACCTTATGCAAATTTTATCAGAAGGCCTTTTGTCAATTCCCTATGCAGACTTGAAGTCCATTTTTGCAAATCCCAGAGCTAAAAACAATATTTTTCCACATATACGCACCCTACCTATTGTACAACATGTTTATAAGTAGGTTGCACCACTACAGCTCACGTACATCAGTTTTTGTGCTCAAAATTAAAAAAAAAAATGGTGTCGGGTTTCCATGTCACGTCACAGGATCCATGATCCTTGACCTTCCATATACTGGAAACATTCTAACTCGACCCTTCAATTCCACTTGAAGGCTATAAATGGGCCAAATCTGAGCTATGGAAAAGGGGAGAAGAATTCAACTTTGAGATCAAAGTTACTCTAGAGAAATTATTCACTTCATATTGAGTCTGCATCCCTTTATCCTTTTAAGTCTAAACACATTGTTCAACCCCCAAGCTCTTCCCTACTTGATTGAGAACTTCATTTTCTCTCTTATATGAGCTTGCCTTTGGTGGAGGATTGAAGTGGTGGAGGCCCAGCTGGAAGGGACTTAATTTCTCGGTTTTGAACCATGCCAACACGAAAGTATGTAATTCATTCACTTATGTTGATCACATTTTAATAGAAATAATATTTTCTCGTCCAATTAATATATTGCAAATATTTGAATTGTTATTCCATGGGAATATTTGTTATGAATGTTGATGGATTATGTTATTGAACATGCTAACTTTATATATTATCACCATATGATTGTGTTTCTTGGTTATTGAGGAAAAGTTGCAGGTGTATTTATTTGAGTCAAGGGCTCAATGATGGACTTCATCGAACGTCTAGATGAGGTAGCATCTTTATCTTGTCTCATTGGCATATTTTCTTATATATCATATATGAGATTAGAGTTGATTTATGTAGTCATTTTTGTCTGTTGTGGTTTACCCCTAGCCATAGAGATATTTTCCTCGTAACACCCATGTCTCATCTAATTGTCTCAAATGATCCTCCCATGCCTTTTTGTATATGAGGAGATCATCAAAGAACACCAAAATACACCCAGATAATTGAGGTGTGAATATGGGGTTCATGAGATATTGAACAATCGAAAGTATGTTGGCTAACACCAATGGCATGACCAAGAACTCATAGTACCCATAATGACACCTGGAAGTAGTCTGGTGATATCCCAATCGAAGATCAATCTTCGAGGAATATGATACTCGATGAAGCTCATCTATCAACTTCTCACCCCTGGACAATCCAAACTCAATGGTATTCTCAAAGTCCCTATCAAGAAGTCTCTCAGAAGGAATCACCCCACAATTCCATACAGATGTGTCCATGTCCTTAATATATCCAATCCCACATTAAGTGGGTGCATATACTTCCCTGATGGATAATCCACAATGTATAGGATAAACTCCCCCATCTACATTTATGACTTGAGTGGTCAATGGGGTCCCTAAAATAAGTGGCTCATGATCTCCAAGATGCAAGTTATGTGTATAATCAAAAGTCTTTAAGCCATACCTCTCGTCAATCCCATGAAAATATGAATGCTCATCATGCTTCACCATCAGAAGAAACTCCTCCATCAAACCATAAGTACCACTAACATCTTCATGTGTCATGAATTCCATAGATGACTAAAATGATGAAGAATGTGCCAAACTCAACTCCATATGAAGCTCATCATGATCATCATGTGTGCAATCAACATGCTCATCATAAGAATTGGTGCTATCA
>JASDQU010590191.1:40829-54776 GCA_032191745.1 Picea mariana | reverse complement strand
ATTAGTCTACTTGGTTTTAAAAATGGATAAACTTGCACCAAATAGACGTCCTTTCAAATCCAATTTACAAGTGTGAAAGAGACAAGTTCACTCGGAAATATTTTCACTTTTTGAAATGAGTCGGAAAATATCTTAAATCAAACTCGCTTGGGAGTCCTCTAGGATAGGTCAACATATTTATGAGTAAGAAATGAGGTTCAACATAAAGTCATGTATTATCTATAAGGGACTCTCGGTCCTACGGACAAAAATGTTTGCATGGGCACCGAATGAAGTAGAGGATCTAAATAGGGTACCCATGTTTAGTAAGTCTCTACCATTTGATAACGACACTTCTAGTTGTAGATAGAAGGTTCTGTGTCGCTATGAAATGGGTTCATACCTAAGACATATGAGCGACAGTCATAGGACAATGCAAATATGCATGATGGATTGGATACCTATCATATATGTTGGGTAACGAAAATACCTATCCAAAGTTACAAATGGGAAACATGGCACTGAAAACCATAAGAATCCCTGGATTAAAATACAAAAACCAACTCCATCCACTGTCGTATTAGTCCATTAGGCCAAAATATTGGACGAAACTATGCAAAGTGGTTAAAACTTTGCTATAAATAGTAAAAAAAAAACAATTTTATTATACCAATTTTATTTTTTACCCAAATAGTGTATTTTCGACCAAATTGTCTCCGAACTTCGATTAGTGATTGTGGGAGCTACGAGGGATGAAATCAACGACCGTCTAGAGTAGGTAACTCATATTTCTCTCCTCTTCCTTTTCATTGGATTAAATTTTGTAATTAGGTTCCATTTTTAAGTTATTTAGGGCACAATTTGAAAACTTATGTGTATGCAAGCTACAGTTCATTGGGTCGTGTATATGCATGATTATACACATTTTTTCAAAAAACAACCAGCGTATAAGAAACCCTATACGCGTCTATGTACACTTCATCTCGTGTATATGACCGTGGATAATGTTTTTTAGTGGTTGATAACTCAAAAAAGAGTTTGTCTCTTGCAGGATGGTGCTAGAGTGGAGAGAAAGAGAACATGAGGAGGTAGATGGTGCAATGGAGAGAGATATAGGGGCGCAAATGGACTTAAAAATATGTGGGCTACACAATTTTGTGGCTCTCAAAGGTATGCAGGCCCAAGTGAGGTTGGTACAGTTGCCCGTGGATTATTGGGATCCATAGAATGAGATCTTTAACCTTGATGGACAACCATTAAAGATTGAAGTCGAGGACATTTATTTCTTTACGGGATTGTCACGTCTAGGTGAGGTGGTCAACCTCAAAGCTCGGGGAGCTAGGAGTGGCATGAAAATAGAGGAATACATAGTCTCTCATTGCATTGTAGGGACCGAGAAGGTCGAGAGCCAACTCCCCATTCGAGCGATAAACAATCTAAGTCTCAAGATTGTTTTCCTCATTTTGACATGGATCACTTGATCGACCTCTTTTCACCAGGCATCAAGGCCACTTAGTTTCTACATAGTGGAGTGCTTGAGACCCATGGTGTACGACTAGTGCACCTCACTATTGACCAACATGAAGAGCCAACTGAAAGAATGAAAATAGAGTAGTAAAAGGAACTTCGGGTTCACTTCTATCCTTTGTAACTTTTTCTTTGAGCGAATTCAAGGATTGGGACCTAGAGCTGAGATTATTCCGCATGGACCTCATGATCCAGCCATGACATGGACAAAGGTGATGAGGCGGCAGGGGGGAGGTACGGTTCCAACACCCTACAACGATGACTTCTTCTTCTGGTGGAGACGATAGGTGATAGCTCTAGATGACTACCCTTACGTAGGTATTAACTTCAAAGGAGATCTTGACATGCTATTACCAATAAGGTCCTCCTACGGAGACATAGGTATGTCAAAGTTTTTTAAATATTTCATTTTTTTGTTTTTTTGTATAGGAAAACAAAAATATTTTTGGATGATGTTAAGTACTAATTCAACATGTATGTGATTAATACGTAGGTCCACGATGGCCGGATCGACTTCCATGACATTGTCAGAGGCACCTGGGGGATGAGGAAATGGGAGGGGACATAGAGAGAGTCCTTGAAAACATGCAGAGCAACCTGTCTTGTTTGACATAGAGGATTCCTATGGTTTAGGTGGAGGATCTGTCGAAGGCTAAGAAACGGTAGGTGGTAGGTGTGCCCCATGCTTGGGTAGGACTCTTTCAGCGTCTCGCAAACGCCATAGTTTTCTATCATGACACTCATCCAACGCCCCAAGTGTATATGTCATGACTATTGTATGATCAGCTCTATATGTATATTGAGGGTGTTAGTCCCAATTTTGTACTATAAACATCATATTTTTTGAAATATATATAAAAATATAGTTCTTCACATTTACTTATGTTAAAATGTGACAAATTCCAATCTAAAACAAAATTAGCATATGCATCAGATACGTAATTAGAACTTCTAGGGATGTGATGATAAGTAATAAAATCAAACTGTAGTTCCAAAAGAGGTACCCGTTGGAATCGTCAGAGTAATGTAAAGTCATGCACACAGTAATTGTCGTTCAACTGACATACTACTAACTAGGAGTCCAGGAGAACCTCTAAAGACATAATACCATGTGAAATGACATCGTGCAAAAGTTCTATAATGGCGCTATATTCGACCACATTATTCATGGATGGCCCTAGGCATGCGCCACCTGAATACACCAGTAGACCCTCGGGTGAGTAAACAACCCAAGTGGTGAAAGCCAAGTTCCGTGTATGATAACTGGCCCTGTCTAAAAATCCTAAGTAGACCGAAGAATCCATTGACATTTGGTTGGAAACCACATATTCATGTAGTTTCATCAATATTTAAAACAAAGTTTTGATGAAAAAGAATTTTTAATAGATGCCTCTTTGTGTCTGCAAAGACTTCAATTACGATTTTTGTTTGAAAAAATGCTTGATTGGTTGTTGTGTTTTTTGAGTTTATTCTTTTTAATAAATTTATCGTTTACTTTTTTTTTTAATTTCATGATTGTTAAAGCATGAAATTTAAATGAGCTTGGCATGAACACATCATACCAATTCTAAAATTTCTCCTTGTGAAATTGAATGAGTCTTTAAAATACCTAATGATATTAAGAGCCTTCAAGGGTATTGAGCATATCGTTTTGTGAAATGTTTCTTTACCATTAGAATATGAGATGATCATGTTTGGGTTATTCCTTGATCGTTTTTCATTTGCAATTTTGACCGTCATATCACAGTCTAATCACCGTCTTACAAGACTCTTAGCCGTGCTCTGAAACAATTACACCCTTGTCTTGCTTGGTTGAGCTCGCATTCATTGCATCGTTGGTGGTGTTTTGTTTTTGGGGTTAGGTTATCAATAGAGGAGGTGGTTTTCAATTGTGTTTGTCCTCTGGTTCAGGGTTCAATTAGCAGCCAAAGTGGTAGTCATGGTGATCTTCTCCCGAAATCGTAGTTATCGGTCCACCTTCGACAATGCAAAACTTATTGTTCATTTCGGGTGGTTTCAAACGCAGGCTCCTATTTGCTACACTTGCTGGTAGATCGTGACCAAGTCCATGGCCCTTGTGGTAAGGATAGAGCCGAATGGATCACATGCCTTTCTCTCCCACGATGATGTAATGGATAATCTTGCGGTTTTTGGGTGGGTTAATTTTATATAGTCGTTTGAGGGCTTTAACCTTGAAATCGCCCAAGATTTCGCTAAGACCTTCGATGGCACTAGGGCCAAAATAGGTGACTTATAATTGCAAGTGAGTGAGGAATTGATTGTAGTAGCCACATGCCTATCACGAGAAGGAGATCGTTGGTTCAAGAATCTAAAAATCGAAGGTATTACTTGGCACCTGTTAATGATTTCCAAGAAGTCACGCTACAATGTTAAAGGTACGCCCATAAACCTATTCAAGCCTCGAGGCAATGGTTTGTTATTAATTATCAAGCAATTCATTACCTGTGAGGGACTATATGGATTGGTATTTTTGTTTCATATACGCCTCTTAATGGTCTTCTTGGGGTTTAGTTTAAACATGCCTTTTTACCTGCTCAAAAGCCTTTAGAATATGGCTAGATTTTATCATAGAAAAAACCCTAATTAATAGTCCAGTCTCTTTCATCATGGATTGATTCGAGTTTTAGTAATTTCCCATTTGTCAAAGGCATGGGATAACTGGAAACATTTCCTTCTTCGAAATGGTTTTGTTCCACTAAAACCTGAACCGGTAAGCGATTCACCCCTATGTTTAGATGAACCTACCATCCCTTTCCCATCGTATCACTCTCTACAAGACCTTCATATCGAATTGCAAGAAGACCCTACGTTATTTACCGAAACCCCTATTAATTTTCATAAATCAACCAGAGGCACACACTAGAGGCATGAATTCATCCCTAAAAACTATTTAGAGGAAGTGTTGGACAAATTGAAGGGTAAGGTATCTGTTACTCCCAATCCTGGGCAAAGTTTGGTTGATATGAATGAAATTGAAAATAAGAAGCAGGGAAAACAAAAAATGCAGAGGGTTCAGGATATAGACTTCAATAAAAAAAGGAACGTCTGACTCCTTTCTAGAATGGCCAAGAATAGACATCACAAACACGAAGATACTATCCCCACCATTGATATTGAAGACTCGATCCCCATTGACAATACAAGTTCTGAGTACGCAAAGATAAATTCACCTCAATACGATTTTGTGTCTAATTTTCCTCCGTTTTTAAGGGAACAAGAAGGTTTCTCAGGAATTTAGTATGATCTCAAAAAGATTATGGAATAGGGTAAACCTCTTACTACAGACCAAACTTGTCCATTTCCAAACCTAGAATAGGTGTATTGCGAAGGTTGGTTTCACTGGATCCAAAGACACTATCAAGACATTCCTTATCTACAGGCTCAATTAAATCAAGTAATGACTTGAAACTCAATTCTGGAAAAGGAAAATGATGATCTCAGAGCTAGCATCCAATCAAATTCCCTCAGATCCAACAAACGTTTCAGGAGATCGGGAGATTTGATTATAAAAAACTCCACCAGTTTCAATGTTGTTGTAAATTTGGATTTGTCTGATGTTTCCTTTTCAAAATTCTAATTGGTAAATACTTTTCTTGTAATTCACGATTGGATTTGTTTAAATAATAAATGAATTTGTTTTCAATTTGTTTTTATTTAGACGAGCTACAAAATCGAAGATTTTGTAGCTTGTCTTTTAATTTATTTATTTGATTGTTTTCTAATTTATATTTGTTTTTCTTTGTTCTCAGGTGAACAACAAATCAATGTGCAAATATTAAAAGAATGAGTCAAAAGTTGGGAATACAATGAACTTGTAATTTCTTTTTTGAAAGAACAATATTTTAATGATGTAACTATTTTTGAATGGTTGTCTCAACAGGGTTATCTTTATGGTTATTTTGTTTTAGTAAATGTTTTTTAAAGTATATCTGTCTCTATCTTTTATGATATGAGAAACATACTAGGAACTTGTTTTAAATAGCATTGCTTTCCCAGGAATGGGGGCAATTTCCTCTTGGACATTATGATGGACTTATTATCCTGAAATTATATGGGATACAGTTTACCTTTTGGCTTTCTTCCTTTTGTAGACTGTGCAATGTTATTATTGTTTCTCATATCATTTCTAGACATGAAAATTTATTTGTATTGATCTAGCTTTAGACTATTCTACATGTATCTTTTCATGACTTGTTATTCTTTACATGGTTCATTATATTTTGGTTATTTTAATATCTATGACTAATCGTCCATCTATACATTCTGAGTTTACATATAATGTTGGGTAGTTTATAATACCATTTGTTGAGAGTTGGATTTGATTTTGATTTCATCTTTTGGACATTTTAAAGTCACATGAGAAAAAATATATTTGTCTTTCTGTTATCATAGATCTGTTCTGAAACATAAAAGATCTCCTTGAGTTGATTCAGGAAATATCGTTCTTTCTTTTTGTCATAGATTTATACTTGATGACAGGTTAAGTGGAGCTTATATAACACAAAATAACGAATCTAGCTTAGTACAACTGATCAACGTCAGGTTAGTTAGTTTATATTTTATTTGATTTGTTAATTTGTGAATGAATAATGATTACAGCATTTAAAATTTAATGCTTTGTCCATTATTGTTATATCATTTCTATTCTTATTCACTCATTGTTTATTATTTTTTCATTCGATAGTGCTAAAACAGTTTCCTTTATTTCTTACATCTTATTTGGATCTATTAGTTGAAAACAATCATTTTCACGAGGCTTTACTAAACCTTGTAATTGTTTATATCTATTGTATATAATATTACTATTAGTTAAGTAATCGTATTAGTGTGTTTATTGATAGGATTATACATTTAGTTAGTTTTACATCTTTTAATTATTTTAAGAACCCTAGTTGGATAACGGAACCATAAAACCCATCAGGGTAGATCATTCCAAACAACATGGGTTAAATAGACAACCCTGGTCCAGATATTCCCTTCTCGTTTACGATGTGTCATAAACGCCCGTCAACACAACTGCCAACCAAGGGAAAACTCGATAAGAAAGATGAAGATAAAGGTAAAGGGAAAAGATATATAAAGTAAATTACATTAGTATACAAAGAGTTACACCCAAGATTGGGGCTCAACTGTAATATATTTTCAAATAGAGCCCATTCTTGGGCTCAATCAACATGTTCCCTTCATAATATTCTAATTCATATGCTCATTTTTCTAAGACACATCGCACGATATAGGGGCCATGCCACATGGGTTTGAACTTGCCTGCCCCCAGTGGTTCTTTGGCTTGATCATATATAAGGACCAAGTCACCCTCAACGTACAACTGAAGTAAATAGACTTATCACATTGGACCTTGACACATCTTTTATTCACTTTGATAGCCGTAGAGGCGTCTTGCACTACTCATCTAGACTCTCTAGGTGTATGAGGCGTCATTAGAGATCAGAAGTCTCAGGTAGGAGTGAAACTGCCAATCTAAGAGAAGGGATTTCACATTCAATAGGTAAGATCGACTCCATTATGTGTAATAACTAGAAAGGAGAAAAAATGGTGGAATTATTGACCGAGGTTCAATATGCCCAAAGTGCTGGATAAAGCATGATATGCCAGTTAGATTTTCTTTGGGTGACAATTTTCTGCAAAATGGTCTTGAGAGACTTGTTCATGGCCTCTACTTTTCCATTTTCCTTGGGTAGTAAGGGAAATAATGAACATGCTTAAAACCCAGTTTAGATGCTAGTTCTTCAATCATTTCAGTCTGAAAGTGACTACCATGATCAGTGACAATCTCACTCAGGATTTCGAACCTGGCTATAATTTGATTTTATATGAAGAAGGAGAAAGTATTCCCATTGGATTTAACTGTAGGCATGGACTCATCCCACTTAGTAAAGTAGTCTATGGCCATGATAATGTGTTTATGCCCCCCAACCAAAGTTGGGTTGCAATCCACAAAGTCCACCCCCCACTTAGTGAAGGGATCGATGGTAATGACTGGATGGAGAGGGGTTGGATGCATGTTCCTTTCCAAGTGAAAACCTGGTAGGGGTGACACTTCTTAACCACTTCGATGCAATATTTAAAGATAGATGGCCAAAAATAACTAGCTTGCAAAATTTTCTGGGTCGTTGCAAGCCCGGATAGATGACCACCACAAGCCCCACTATGGAAATTATTTAGAACAGACTCAGCTTCTTCGTGAGTTAAACAATGACGCAAGATATTTTCTACTTCTCGACAATACAGACTATCATTGACAATAATCTATTTCTTATCTTGGTATCGTATATGTCATTGGTCATCTCGCAAGGGATGTTGAGGGAAATTCAAAGTTTGAAGGTAGAGAATAATGTCTCCATACCAGGAGTCTGACGATGAGAAAAGGAAAATGTGTTCATCCTCAAATGAATCAACATGAATAACATCCTCGTCTAATCGAGGGAAGTCAGATATTAAATTTGCAAAAACTAGTGATTTTTTGGACTTCACAGAAGCAGAATCGAGATCGAACTCTTGTAGAATGACAGTCCATTTATTGAACTTCCCCCCTATGATACGTCTGGTAAGGACGTATTGAAATGGATTGACATCAACAACCACAGTAGTTTTGTAAAGCTAGTTTTTCAACATGAGAATATTTGAGTTCAGGGTCGACTAATATAGTAAATGACGTGTTCATGGAGCTCATCATCCTCCTGAACCAACACCATGCCAATCGTCTCTTCGTATGTGGCGACATAAAGAAATTAATATCTACTATAGTCTGAATACTTTAGAAGAAGCGTCGATACCAAGGATTTCATCAAAGCATCGAAGGAATCCTAGGCTCGCTCATCCTAGATAAAAGGAGTGTCCTTCTTCAAAAGATGCATGAAACCCTTAGTAATATTGGCATAGTTCACTAAAAACCTTCGTAAAAATTTATATTTCCCCTGTAAACCTTGAAGTTGGTGAATAGTGTGCGGGGGAGGTAACCAAAGTATTTCCTCAACCTTTAACGGATCTACCATGATCCTAGTCTCAGAGACTAAAAATCCTAGAAGATGACCTGACCTAACGCAAAATATGTATTTATGAGGGTTCAACTAGATGCAATAATGGCGACATATTTCAAAGACTAGCTGAAGGTTCTTAGGGTGAACCACTCTCTTATGGTAGTGAGCAGCAAGATCGTTAATATAGGCTTTGACTATATTCTTGAGATTATTAAATGCGAAGGTCATAACACGTTGGAAGGTTGCTCCAACGTCTTTAAGGCCGAAAGGAATCTTCTAGTATATGAAAGTACCCCAAGGGAAAAGAAATGTCATCTTATGTTGGTCCTTGGGTTTAATCTGAATTTGGTTATACCCTGAATATCCATCCATGAAAGAAAAAAATTTTCTTCCTACATACTCATCGAGAATATGATCGATGAAGGGTGTCGGGAAGTTCTCTTTAGGATAGGCTTTGTTCAGGTCATAAAAATCCATGCATATGCAGATGGTTCCTTGATTTTTATTCACCGGAATGGGATTGGATACCCATTCAGTCAAGGGAACCGGGTAGATAAAGCCAACATTAAGCAGTTTTTCTACCTCTACCTTAATAGCAGGGACCTTGCTCGAATTGACATCTCTAAGAGGTTTTCAAACATGCTTACATCTGGGTAATTTTTAATCTCATGTTCGGAAATTCGAGGGTCGATTCCTGGCATATATTCATATGAAAAAGAGAATACATCTCGTAATTCCTTGAAGAGTTCGGTATAGATCAGAATTTATTTTGGCAAACAATCTACACCGATGTATACATTTTCAATCTTACCAGGGATACGAGAAATATCGTTCATGATGGTAGGGGAGATACTTTACATGTTTCCTTTGGCATAAATGTCATGCGTATCAAGTGGAACTATAGCATGACCAACTATCTCACTCAAAGTAGATCTAAAATCATCTTTCTCGATTCTAGAAAGATCTGGGAGAAAATAAGAGTGATGATGCATATCATCGCAAGGTTTTTCATAACCATTCATGGCCTCTATGATAGCTTCGTCCGAAGGAAAAGTCTCATCGAGGCACTCTGCAAGGTAACAGGATCTGGATCGACGGAAGAGTCAAGAACAACTTGATACACAATCTTTTTTGTCGATAGTGGCATGGCCATTCTAGAATGTGACTGAACTTCACAAGACTTTGTCAAGGAAGGTAGAGTCCAAGGATTGTTAAAATAGGAATTGTAGAATGGAACATACCTCTTTGACGAATCAGGCCTACTGGACATGGCGTAAATATGGTGAATCGGTGCCATGAATTCAAAGGTACCCATAAGGGATGAATACATTTCGACATCGATATTCTCAATTGTCGGATGAGACTTATCGATCACGGGGATCGACGATCCAACAGATGCATTGGGACTAGCATATGCAAAGGACAACTGATTGATCATCACAATATTCCCATTGTGAGGAAAACAAAGAGTACGGAAGACAGTAGATATGATTACAGTCATAGCATAAGTCCAATTGTATCCTAGTAACAAGTTATACTCGAGGTGTGCATCAACTACCTTGACATCCACCTCTATTGTATTCCCACCTAACTGGACCAGAAAGGCAGGAAGAATATCATGAGGGTGGAAGGAATGACCGTCAAAAGTAGTCAACATGGTTGGATACTGAGAAAGGGTCGAAGAGCCGAGGGATTTCCAACAGACTAGGGACATCACACATGTTGCAGCGCCTTCATCAACAACAATACGCTTGATGGTATACTTCGAGTAGCCCACGTGGATTTGGAATGCCACATGGTAAGGAAAGAAAGGCTTCACATTTGTGACGTCAAAATTGATAACTTTAGAGACACAAGGATATAGAGCTTCTAACGTATATAGCAAGTCATTCCTCTGTGAAGGACACATCTAGACTACCTCTAGATCTGACATCGCACAAGGGGTTTGACCTAGGTCCTCAACATTATAGTAATTATGGGTGGCTCTAGCATTAGGATTGTGGGTAGAGAACTTGAGTACTCCTTTAGGAATACGAGGTGGGGGATCTAGTTTTTCGATCTATAAGGGAATATTCAAAGGAAGGGGAGACTCTAGATTGAGTACAATTTGTGGAGAATTGTAATTGTGAGATCGAGTGGCTACATTAACCTTAGATTTAACCATATTGATGCATAAATGGTCACCATCTTGCATCGGTGGATTTTGACTCCCACTCGCCACATTTCTAACATTCGAGGAGATTGAGGCCATGTGTTGGTTGTGTGGAAAAGGATTAGTCAGCACGATAGGCGGTAGAGATAAAATCCTCGCAACTTCCGCAATTTTTGGGTATAAATGGGTAAGGTGATCGTCTGTACAAAGCTTACAAAGATATTTCACCTTCCTTCTTTCTTTCTTTCCCTCACCAACATTATTATTCGTCTTCTTATTATTACCATTGTCCTTGGGTTTATTTGTATTCTTCCCACCCTTACGATTATTATTTCATCATTTCTTTTTATTCCCTCCTGGTTGCCAGTTACCATTCAAGTTGTTAGATGATTGCACGTAGCGTACATCCACCAACTGAGTGGGATTGGAGGACACAAATGAAGTTTTCCCTCCTACAGACTGGTTTAGAGACAATTATTTCAAGTGTCTTATCACCGAGTCTGTGGATTTCACATTGACGGTATCTACAATGCCATCGGCATGAGGCCTGGGATTTTGTCTAGTGTCATAGTTTGACCTCGGTGTGTCTGGAAGAATCAAATATAACATCCCATACTAAGCATATATAAGATCTAACTCTTGGGATTTAAAAATCCCTTCTTCCTCAGATGTAACCCAGACATAGAAACATCCTTCTAAATATAAGGCACGAGAGATTTAAGGAACCACTCTAGCAAGAAGAAAGAATTCTGGGGATATGTAGTCCTTGATCAACCTATTCCATCTACGACACTCTTGGATGTGATCTGAGATATGAGTGGTCCTGTCCTAACAAAAAGTCGACAGAATTTTGATGCCAACATCGTAATGAACTGAAAATTGGGAGTGGTTGAGGAAGGCTAAGACCAATTTATTAAAAGTTTTGTATGCCCCCCTGGGTAGCTCGATATACCATTTCGTGGCAACCCACGTGAGGGTGCATTGAAACAATATTAACCAAATATAATCGTCATTAAGGGAATTCTAAGAGCACCAAAGGTGCGAAGTGGTAACGTGATCACCATGATCCTCACCAGTTCTACCCTCAAATTTTGGAATATCCAAAGGAAGCTTAGTGGGGATAGGGGGCCATAACAGATCATGATGCATGGGGTCATTCGTTAACTTAGACAAATCTGGCAGATTGAGAATGGCTAGAAAAGGGAGATGAGGTTACGACATCTGGCCCCAAGCTCCCTAGAAAGATTGTAGTTGGGGAATCACAACCCATCTAGGGTTCTGGTAAGCACCATGGCCCTGTCGGGGATTATAAGACCCTCCTTTGGACTGATTCATGAGGGTTTGGTTGGGCACCACTCCAGTAGGAATGTTCTGATGAGGGTTGTAAAAAATTCCCCTAGTTGGAGTGGCTCTAGGTTGGGGGTTTCCCAAGGTGTGAAACTGAACTCCTCTAGGTGTGAATCTAGAGGATAAAGGTGGATTCATCATGCCAAACGTGTTGGTCGAAATTGGTACAGAGGAGGTGGGTGTAAAGGATAGAACATGAGAAATAGCTTGTCCACTAGGTTGGTTACTCCATCCAGAAGAAACATGATAAGACCCGGGGTTAAAAGGAGGAATGCCTCCAACAGTGGGAATCGTTTTTGGGACATGAGTTCCACCAAATGAGAATGGAGTGTGTGGAGGAGTTGTGCCCCCAAGTCCAATGCTAGTATTTATACTAGCCGCTAGGATGGAGGTTGAAAACTACGATGTGAAATTTGGCATACCATAAGAAAAAGGAATAGAGGCCATAGGGATGGACTGAACATTATAGCCCAGTGACTGACTAAGAGACCCAAAAGGGTTCGTGGCTATAGTTTGAGTATTCACTATAGGATGGAAAGTGGTGATGATAGGCACCTCTCGCACTAACACCATTGTGTTTGAAGGTGTCGAAGGGGTACCATTAACTATAGTAGGTATGGGAGTCGAAGGAATCCTAGTATCTTGCTAAATCGATTCAGTACTCATCCTTGTATGACCAAAAGTATGATAAGTGAAGGTGTGTGTACCACATTTGGTAACTCTACGCATTTTAGAAGGAAAAGAATCAAAATGTGGTGGTAACTATAACAAGTGGTAAGACCTGCAGGGAAGTTGGTCTGGCTCCATGATGACTCAAGACTTGAGATATAAAAAAAAAATCCTAAGGCCAACTAGTAATCAAAGATCACACCAAAAATAATCAAACGACCAATATGCACACAAACAGGATAAAGTGGTTGAAAGGGGCCTCCCTCTCTAAAGTAGGTATGCCTCACCCAAGAGGGGCCTGAGACTCCTCTACTAAATATCAGAGGTATTAGAATCGTTTATAAGGGCCCTCGTGGGATTAACAACCAGTCAGTCAAATCCCCCCGGAGAGGTAATCCTCCATAAAGGTTGTGTGTTGTCTGACCCTTATCTGACCCAGGGTACCTGGAGAATAACCTCTGCAAGTAACCTATGTGGTACCTAAGTCAAGAAACTAAGCAACCATGGTATAACCAATGCAAGGCGAACAATTGTAAGTCAGGTCCACCATATGGGAAAGGTAACAAAGCCCGATACATTGAAAGCACCGCCTCTCACAGAGGTAAAGGTACTGGCAAGGTGCCCATATACGAATAGATCCCCATAAATATATTTGACGCTAAGAAGGTATGGGGGGATATCCCTTCAACCAACCTTGTTAATGTTTATGCCATTATTATAGTTCTTTGCATTTCAATAGATAAGAGCATAATAAGAACAAGATCACTGAGAAATACACATTCACAAGAGACACAACATTTATCTTGGGAAACCCTCTAGGGGAAGAAAACCCAACAAAAACTTCCTTATCTTAAATAGCATGTACAATGTTCAAGAGATAACTCAAACCAATACAGATAGTCCTCTCCAAGAGATTCACCACTCTTCTTCTCCTCTCTCCAACTGGTAATTGCAGCTTGCCTCATAAGAGAATGAGAAAGTGAGTTGTGTGTTTGAAGTGAGGCGCTAGCCTCTTATTTATACAAGACTGGAATGTGTGAAAGGTCATAACTAGAAGGGACGACCTCTCACTCTGGGTGGGTAAACCCACCTTTATTTAATTCTGGGTCTTCCATAATAACTGTTGGGGCCGACTTCTTATTCTATCCTTTGTAATTGTTCGATGACCAATCTGCAAAAGGGGATTTGGTCCTTATACAATTACCGACATGATTAATCCTCAATGGGGATTAATCCAATAACAATAATAATAAT
>JASDQU010590191.1:29144-40463 GCA_032191745.1 Picea mariana | reverse complement strand
ATTAGTCTACTTGGTTTTAAAAATGGATAAACTTGCACCAAATAGACGTCCTTTCAAATCCAATTTACAAGTGTGAAAGAGACAAGTTCACTCGGAAATATTTTCACTTTTTGAAATGAGTCGGAAAATATCTTAAATCAAACTCGCTTGGGAGTCCTCTAGGATAGGTCAACATGTTTATGACTAAGAAATGAGGTTCAACATAAAGTCATGTATTATCTATAAGGGACTCCCGGTCCTACGGACAAAATTGTTTGCATGGGCACCGAATGAAGTAAAGGATCTAACTAGGGTACCCATGTTTAGTAAGTCTCTACCATTTGATAACAACACTTCTAGTTGTAGATAGAAGGTTATGTGTCGCTATGAAATGGGTTCATACCTAAGACATATGACCGACAGTCATAGGGCAATGCAAATATGCATGATGGATTGGATACCTATCCTATATGTTGGGTAACGAAAATACCTATCCAAAGTTACAAATGGGAAACATGGCACTGAAAACCATAAGAATCCCTAGATAAAAATACAAAAACCAACTCCATCCACTATCGTATTAGTCCATTAGGCCAAAATATTGGACGAAACTATGCAAAGTGGGTAAAACTTCACTATAAATAGTAAAAAAAAAAACAATTTTACTATACCAATTTTATTTTTTACCCAAATAGTGGATTTTGGACCAAATTGTCTCCGAACTTTGATTGGTGATTGTGGGAGCTACGAGCGACAGAATCAACGACCGTCTAGAGTAGGTAACTCATATTTCTCTCCTCTTCCTTTTCATTGGATTAAGTTTTGTAGTTAGGTTCCATTTTTAAGTTATTTAGGGCACAATTTGAAAACTTAGGTGTATGCGGGCTACAGTTCATTGGGTCATGTATATGCATGATTATACACGTTTTTTCAAAAAACAACCAGCGTATAAGCAACCTTATACGCGTCTATGTACACTACATCTCGCGTATATGTCTGTGGATAATGTTTTTTAGTGGTTGATAACTCAAAAAAGGGTTTGTCTTTTGCAGGATGGTGCTAGAGTGGAGAGAAAGAGAACATGAGGAGGTAGATGGTGCAATGGAGAGAGATCTAGGGGTGCAAATGGCCTTAAAAATATGTGGACTACACAATTTTGTGGCTCTCAAAGGTATGCAGGCCCAAGTGAGGTTGGTACAGTTGCTCGTGGATTACTGGGATCCAGAGAATGAGATCTTTATCCTTGATGGACAACCATTAAGGATTGAAGTCGAGGACATCTATTTCTTTACAGGATTGCCATGTCTAGGTGAGGTGGTTAACCTCAAAGCCCAGGGAGCTAGGAGTGGCATGAAAATAGAGGAATACATAGTCTCTCATTGCATTGTAGGGACCGAGAAGGTCGAGAGCCAACTCCCCATTCAAGCGATAAACAATCTAAGTCTCAAGATTGTTTTCCTCATTTTGACACAGATCACTGGATCGACCTCTTTTCACTAGGCATCGAGGCCACTTAGTTTCTACTCAGTGGAGTGCTTGAGACCCATGGTGTATGACTAGTGCACCTCACTGTTGGCCAACATGAAGAGCCAACTGAAAGAATGAAAATAGGGTAGTAAAAGGAACTTCGAGTTCACTTCTATCCTTTGTAGCTTTTTCTTTGAGCAAGTTCAAGGATTGGGACCTAGAGCTAAGATTATTCCGCATGGACCTCACGATCCGGCCATGACACAGACAAAGGTGATGAGGTGGCAGGGGGGAGGTAGGGTTCCAACACCATACAACGATGACATCTTCTTCTGGTGGAGATGATAGCTGATAGCTCTGGATGACTACCCTTACGCAGGTATTAACTTCATAGGAGATCTTGACATGCCATTACCAATAGGGTCCTCCTACAGAGACATAGGTATGTCAAAGTTTTTTAAATATTTCATTTTTTTGTGTTTTTGTATAGGAAAACAAAAATATTTTTGGATGATGTTAAGTATTAATTCAACATGTATGTGATGAATATGTAGGTCCACAATGGCCGTATGGACTTCCATGACATTGTCAGAGGCACTTGGAAGATGAGGCAGTGGGAGGGGACATAGAGAGAGTCCTCGAAAACATGCAGAACAACCTGTCTCGTTTGACACAGAGGATTCCTATGGTTCAGGTGGAGGATCTATCAGAGGCTAGGAAACGGTAGGTGGTAGGTGTGCCCCATGCTTAGGTAGGACTCTTTCAGTGTCTCGCAAACGCCGTAGTTTTCTATCATGACACTCATCCAACGCCCCAAGTGTAGATGTCATGACTATTGTATGATCAGCTCTATATGTATATTGAGGGTGTTAGTCCCAATTTTGTACTATAAACATCATATTTTTTAAAATATATATAAAAACATAGTTCTTCAGATTTACTTATGTTAAAATGTGACAAATTCCAATCTAAAACAAAATTAACATATGCATCAGATACGTAATTAGAACTTTTAGGTATTTGATGATAAGTAATAAAATCAAATTGTAGTTCCAAAAGAGGTACCCGTAGGAATCGTTAGAGTAAAGTAAAGTCATGCACACAGTAATTATCGTTCTACTGACATACTACTAACTGGGAGTCCAAGAGAACCTCTAAAGACAGAATACCATGTGAAATGACATCACGCAAAAGTTCTATAATGGCGCTATATTCGACCACATTATTCATGGATGGCCCTAGGCATGCGCCACCTGAATACACCAGTAGACCCTCGGGTGAGTAAACAACCCAAGTGGTGAAAGCCAAGTTCCGTGTATGATAACTGGCCCCGTCTAAAAATCCTAAGTAGACCGAAGAATCCATTGAAATTTTGTTGGAAACCACATATTCATGTAGTTTCATCAATATTTAAAACAAAGTTTTGATGAAAAAGAATTTTTAATAGATGCCTCTTTGTGTCTGCAAAGACTTCAACTACGATTTTTGTTTGAAAAAATGCTTGATTGGTTGTTGTGTTTTTTGAGTTTATTCTTTTTAATAAATTTCTCGTTTACTTTTTTTTTTAATTTCATGATTGTCAAAGCATGAAATTTAAACGAGCTTGGCATGAACACATCATATAGATTCTAAAATTTCTCCTTGTGAAATTGAATGAGTCTTTAAAATACCTAATGATATTAAGAGCCTTCAAGGGTATTGAGCATATCGTTTTGTGAAATGTTTCTTTACCATTAGAATATGAGATGATCATGTTTGGGTTATTCCTTGATCGTTTTTCATTTTCAATTTTGGCCGTCATATCATAGTCTAATCACCGTCTTACAAGACTGTTAGCCATGCTCTGAAACAATTACACCCTTGTCCTGCTTGCTTAAGCTCGCATTCATTGCATCGTTGGTGGTGTTTTGTTTTTGGGGTTAGATTATCAATAGAGGAGGTGGTTTTCAATTGCGTTTGTCCTCTGGTTCAGGGTTCAATTAGCAGCCAAAGTGGTAGTCATGGTGGTCTTCTCCCGAAATCGTAGTTATCGGGCCACCTTCGACAATGCAAAACTTTTTGTTCGTATCGGGTGGTTTCAAACACAGGCTCCTATTTGCTACACCTGCTGGTATATCATGACCAAGTCCATGGCCCTTGTGATAAGGATAGAGCTGAATGGATCACACGCCTTTATCTCCCACGATGATGTAATGGATAATCTTGCGATTTTTGGGTGGGTTAATTTTATACAGTCGTTCGAGGGCTTTAACCTTGAAATCGCCCAAGATTTCGCTAAGACCGTCAATGGCACTAGGGCCAAAATAGGTGACTTACAATTGCAAGTGAGTGAGGAATTGATTGCAGAAGCCACATGCCTATCACGAGAAGGAGATCGTTGGTTCAAGAATCTAAAAATCGAAGGTATTCCTTGGCACCTGTTAATGATTTCCAAGAAGTCATGCTACAATGTTAAAGGTACACCCATAAACCTGTTCAAGCCTCGAGGCAACGGTTTGTTATTAATTATCAAGCAATTCATTACCTGCGAGGGACTATATGGATTGGTATTTTTGTTTCATATACGCCTCTTAATGGTCTTATTAGGGTTTAGTTTAAACACGCCTTTTTACCTGCTCAAAAGCCTTAAGAATATGGCTAGATTTTATCATAGGAAAAACCCTAATTCATAGTCCAATCTCTTTCATCATGGATTGATTCGAGTTTTAGTCATTTCCCATTTGTCTAAGGCATGGGATAACTGGAAACATTTCCTTCTTCGAAACGGTTTTGTTCCACTCAAACCTAAACTAATAAGCGATTCACTCCTATGTTTAGACGACCCTACCATCCCTTTCCCATCGAATCACTCTCTACATGACCTTCATATCAAATTGCAAGAGGACCCTACGTTATTTACCGAAACCCCTATTGATTTTCATAAATCAACTGGAGACACACACTAGAGGCATGAATTCATCCCTAAAAGCTACTTAGAGGAAGTGCTGGGCAAATTGAAGGGTAAGGTATCTGTTACTCCCAATCCCGGGCAAAGTTTGGTTGATATGAATGAAATTAAAAATAAGAAGCAAGGAAAAACAAAAAATGCAGAGGGTTCGGGATACAAACTTCAATAATAAAAGGAATGTCTGAATCCTTTCTAGAATGGCCAGGAATATACGTCACAAACACAAAGATACTATCTCCACCATTGATATTGAAGACCCGATCCCCATTGACGATACCAGTTCTGAGTCCACAAAGATAAATTCACCCCGATACGATTTCGTGTCTAATTTTCCTCCTTTTTTAAGGGAACAAGAAGGTTTCTTAGGTATTCAGTATGATCTCAAAAAGATTATGGAACAGGGTAAACCTCTTACTACAAACCAAACTCGTCCATTTCCAAACCTAGAATAGGTGTATTGCGAAGGTTGGTTTTACTGGATCCAAATATACTATCAAGAGATTCCTTATCTCCAGGCTCAATTAAATCAAGTAATGACTTGAAACTCAATTCTGGAAAAGGAAAATGATGATCTCAGAGCTAGCATCCAATCAAATTCCCTCAGATCCAACAAACGTTTCAGGAGATCGGGAGATTTGGTTATAAAAAACTCCACCAGTTTCAATGTTGTTGTAAATTTGGATTTGTCTGATGTTTCCTTTTCAAAATTCTAATTGGTAAATACTTTTCTTGTAATTCGCGATTGGATTTGTTTAAATAATAAATGAATTTGTTTTCAATTTGTTTTTATTTAGACGAGCTACAAAATCGAAGATTTTTTAGCTTGTCTTTTAATTTATTTATTTGATTGTTTTCTAATTTATATTTGTTTTTCTTTGTTCTCAGGTGAACAACAGATCAATGTGCAAATATTAAAAGAACGAGTCAAAAGTTGGGAATACAATGAACTTGTAATTTTTTTTTTGAAAGAACAATATTTTAATGATGTAACTATTTTTGAATAGTTGTCTCAACAGGCTTATCTTTATGGTTATTTTGTTTTAGTAAATGTTTTTTAAAGTATATCTGTCTCTATCTTTAATGATATGAGAAACATACTAGGAACTTGTTTTAAATAGCACTGCTTTCCTAGGAATGGGGGCAATTTCCTCTTGGACATTATGATGAACTTATTATTCTGAAATTATATGGGATATGGTTTACCTTTTGTCTTTCGTCCTTTTGTAAACTGTGCAATGTTATTATTGTTTCTCATATCATTTCTAGACATGAAAATTTATTTGTATTGATCTAGCTTTAGACTATTCTACATGTATCTTTTCATGTCTTGTTATTCTTTACATAGTTCATTATATTTTGGTTATTTTAATATCTATGACTAATCGCCCATCTATACATTCTGAGTTTACATATAATGTTGGGTAGTTTATAATACCATTTGTTGAGAGTTGGATTTGATTTCGATTTCAGCTTTTGGACATTTTAAAGTCACATGAGAAAAAATATATTTGTCTTTCTATTATCATAGATCTGTTCTGAAACATAAAAGATTTCCTTGAGTTGATTAAGGAAATATTGTTCTTTCTTTTTGTCATAGATTTATACTTGACGACAGGTTAAGTGGAGCTTATATAACACAAAAAAACGAATCTAGCTTAGTACAACTGACCAGCGTCAGGTTAGTTAGTTTATATTTTATTTGATTTGTTAATTTGTGAATGAATAATGATTACATCATTTAAAATTTAATGCTTTGTCCATTATTGTTATATCATTTCTATTCTTATTCACTCATTGTTTATTATTTTTTCATTCGATAGTGCTAAAAAAGTTTCCTTTATTTCTTACATCTTATTTTGATCTATTAGTTGAAAACAAACATTTTCACGAGGCTTTACTAAACCTTCTAATTGTATATATTTATTGTATATAATATTACTATTAGTTAAGTAATCGTATTAGTGTGTTTATTGATAGGATTATACATTTAGTTAGTTTTACATCTTTTAATTATTTTAAGAACCCTAGTTGGCTAACAGAGCCATAAAACCCGTCAGGGTAGATCATTCCAAATGACATGGGTTAAATAGACAACCCTGGTCCAGATCTTCCCTTCTCGTTGACGGTGTGTTATAAACACCCGTCAACACATCTGCCAACCAAGGGAAAACTCGATAAGAAAGCTGAAGATAAAGGTAAAGGGAAAAGATATATAAAGTAAATTACATTAGTATACAAAGAGTTACACCCAAGATTGGGGCTCAAGTGTAATATATTTTCAAATAGAGCCCATTCTTGGGCTCAATCAACATGTTCCCTTCATAATATTCTAATTCACAGGATCATTTTTCTAAGACACATCGCACGATATAGGGGCCATGCCACATGGGTTTGAACTTGCCTTCCCCCAGTTGTTCTTTGGCTTGATCATATAGAAGGACCAAGTCACCCTCAACGTACAACTGAAGATAGACAGACTTATTGTATTGGACCTTGACACGTCTTTTATTCACTTTGAGAGCCGTAGAGGCATCTTGCTCTGCTCATATAGACTCTCTAGGTGTATGAGGTGTCATTAGAGATCAGAAGTCTCAGGTAGGAGTGAAACTGGCAATCTAAGAGAAGGGATTTCACATTCAATAGGTAAGATCGACTCCACTACGTGTAATAACTAGAAAGGAGAAAAACTAGTGGAATTATTGACCGAGGTTTAGTATGCCCAAAGTGTTGGATAAAGCATGATATGCCAGTCAGATTTTCTTTGGCTGACAATTTTTTGCAAAATGGTCTTGAGAGACTTGTTCATGGCCTCTACTTGTCCATTTTCCTTGGGTAGTAAGGGAAAGAATGACCATGCTTAAAACCCATTTTAGATGCTAGTTCTTCCATCATTTCAATCTGAAAGTGACTACCATGATCAGTGACAATCTCACTCAGGATTCCGAACCTAGCTATAATTTGATTTTATACGAAGAAGGAGAAAGTATTCCCATCAAATTTAACTGTAGGAATGGACTCATCCCAATTAGTAAAGTAGTCTGTGGCCATGATAATGTGTTTATGCCCCCCAACCAAAGTTGGGTTGCAATCCACAAAGTCCACCCCCCACTTGGTGAAGGGATCGATCGTAATGAATGGATGGAGAGGGGTTGGATGCATGTTCCTTTCCGAGTGAAAACCTGGTAGGGGTGACACTTCTTAACCACTTCGATGCAATCTTTAAAGATAGATGGCCAAAAATAACTAGCTCGCAAAATGTTCTGGGTCGTTACAAGCCCGGATAGATGACCACCACAAGCCCCACTATGGAAATTATTTAGAATAGACTCAGCTTCTTCGTGAGTTAAACAACGACGCAAGATATTTTCTACTTATCAACGATACAGATTGTCGTTGACGATAATCTATTTCTTATCTTGGTATTGTATACGTCATTGGTCATCTCACAAGAGATGTTGAGTGAAATTCAAAGTTTTAAGGTAGAGAACAATGTCTCCATACCAGGGGTCTGACGACGAGAAAAGGAAAATGTGTTCATCCTCAAATGAATCAACATGAATAACATCCTCGTCTAATTGAGGGAAGTCAGATATTAACTTTGCAAAAACTAGTAATTTTTTGGACTTTGCAGAAGCAGAATCGAGATCGAACTCTTGTAGAATGACAATCCATTTATTGAACTTTCCCCTTATGATACGTCTGGTAAGGACGTATTGAAATGGATTGACATCAACAACCACAGTAGTTTTGCAAAGCTAGTTTTTCAACATGAGAATATTTGAGTTCAGGGTCGACTAATATAGTAAATGACGTGTTCATGGAGCTCATCATCCTCCTGACCCAACACCATACCAATCGTCTCTTCGTATGTGGCAACATAAAGAAAGTAATATCTACTATAGTCTGGATACTTCAGAAGAGGCATCAATACCAAGGATTTCATCAAAGCATCAAAGGAATCCTAGGCTCGCTCATCCCAGATAAAAGGAGTGTCCTTCTTCAAAATATGCATGAAACCCTTGGTAATATTGGCATAGTTCACTAAAAACCTTCGTAAAAAGTTATATTTCCCCTGTAAACCTTGAAGTTGGTGAATAGTGTGCAGGGGAGGTAACCAAAGTATTTAATCAACCTTTAACGAATCTACCATGATCCCAGTCTCAGAGACTAAAATTCGTAGAAGACGACCTGACCTAACGCAAAAGATGTATTTATGAGGGTTCAACCAGATGCGATAATGGCGACATATTTCAAAGACTAGCTGAAGGTTCTTAGGGTGAACCACTCTCTTATGGTAGTGAGCAACAAGATCGTTAATATAGGATTCGACTATATGCTTGAGATTGTTAAATGTGAAGGTCATAACACGTTGGAAGGTTGCTCCAACGTCTTTAAGGCCGAAAGGAATCTTCTGATATATGAAAGTACCCCAAGGGAAAATAAATGTCGTCGTATGTTGGTCCTCAGGTTTAATCTGAATTTGGTTATACCCTGAAAATCCATCCATGAAAGAAAAAAAAATTCTTCTTACATACTCATCGAGAATATGATCAATGAAGGGTGTCGGGAAGTTCTCTTTAGGATAGGCTTTGTTCAGGTCATAAAAATCCATGCATATGCAGATGGTTCCTTGATTTTTATTCACCAGAATGGGATTGGATACCCATTCAGTCAAGGGAACGAGGTAGATAAAGCCAACATTAAGCAGTTTTTCTACCTCTGCCTTAATAGCAGGGACCTTGCTCAGATTGACATCTCTAAGACGTTTTCAAACATGCTTACATCTGGGTAAGTTTTAATCTCATGTTCGACAATTCGAGGGTCGATTCCTGGCATATATTCATATGAAAAAGAGAATACATCTCGTAATTCCTTGAAGAGTTCAGTATAGATCAGAATTTATTCTGGCAAAAAATCTGCACTGATGTATACATTTTCAATCTTACCAGGGATACGAGAGATATCATTCATGATGGTAGGGGAGATAATTTACATGTTTCCTTTGGCATAAATGTCGTGCGTATCAAGTGGAACTATAGCATGACCAACTATATCACTCAAAGTAGATCTAAAATCATCTTGCTCGATTCTAGAAAGATCTGGGAGAAAATAAGAGCGATGATGCATATCATTGCAAGGTTTTTCAGAACCATTCATGGCCTCTATGATAACTTCATCCGAAGGAAAAGTCTCATCGAGGCAGTCTGTGAGGTAACAGGATTTGGATCGATGGAAGAGTCAATAACAACTTGATACACAATCTTTTTTGTCGATAGTGGCATGGCCATTCTAGAATGTGACTGAACTTCACAAGACTTCGTCAAGGAAGGTAGGGTCCAAGGATTGTTAAAACAGGAATTGCAGAATGGAAAATACCTCTTTGATGAAACGGGCCTACTGGACATGGCATAAATATGGTGAAACGGTGCCATGAAGTCAAAGGTACCCATAAGGGATGAATACATTCTGACACCGATATTCTCAGTTGTCGGATGAGAATTATCGATCACAGGGATCGACGGTCCAACAGATGCATTGGGACTAGCATACACAAAGGAAAATTGATTGATCATCACAATATTCCCATCGTGAGGAAAACAAAGAGTACGGAAGACAGACAATATGATTACAGTCATAGCATAAGTCCAATTGTATCCTAGTAACAAGTTATACTCGAGGTGTGCATCAACCACCTTGACATCCACCTCTATCGTATTCCCACCTACCTGGACCAGAAAGGCAGGAGGAATATCGTGAGGGCGGAAGGAATGACCATCAAAAGTAGTCAACATGGTTGGAGACTGAGAAAGGGTCGAAGAGCCGAGGGATTTCCAACGGACTAGGGACATCACACATGTTGCAGCGCCTTCATCAACAACAATACGCTTGATGGTATACTTCGAGTAACCCACGTGGATTTGGAATGCCACGTGGTAAGGAAAGTGAGGCTTCACATCTATGACGTCAAAATTGATAACTTTAGAGCCACAAGGATATAGAGCTTCTAACGTATATAGCAAGTCATTCCTCTATGAAGGACACATCTGGACTACCTCCAGATTCGACATCACACAAGGGGTTTGACCTAGGTCCTCAACAATATAGTAATTATGGGTGGCTCTAGCATTAGGATTGTGGATAGAGAACTTGAGTACTCCTTTAGGAATACGAGGCAGGGGATCTAGTTTTTTGATCTGTAAGGGCATCTTCAAAGGAAGGAGAGACTCTAGACCGAGTACAATCTATGGAGAATTGTAATTGCGAGATCGAGTGGCTACATTAACCTTAGATTTAACCATGTTGATGCATAAATGGTCACCATCTTGCATCGGTGGATTTTGACTCCCACTCGCCACATTTTTGGCATTTGAGGAGATTGAGGCCATGTGTTGGTTATGTGGAAAAAGATTAGTCTGCACGATGGGCGTTAGAGATAAAATCCTCGCAACTTCTGCAAGTTTAGGGTATAAATGGATAAGGTGATCGTCTGTACAAATCTTATAGAGATATTTCACCTTCCTCCTTTCTTTCTTTCCCTCACCAACATTATTATTTGTCTTCTCATTATTACCATTGTCCTTGGGTTTATTAGTATTCTTCCCACCCTTATGATTATTATTTTGTCATTTCTTTTTATTCCCTCCTGGTTGCCAGTTACCATTCAAGTTGTTCAACGATTGCACAGAGCGTACATCCACCGACTGAGTGGGATTGGAGGACACAGATGAAGTTGGACCTCCTACGGACTGGTTTAGAGACAATTATTTCAAGTGTCTTATCACCGAGTCTGTGGATTTCACATTGACGTTACCTACAATGCCATCGACATGAGGCCTGGGATTTTGTCTAGGGTCATAGTTTGACCTTGGTGCGTCTGGAAGAATCTCGTATAACATCCCATACTGAGCATATATATGATCTAACTA
>JASDQU010590191.1:1768-24083 GCA_032191745.1 Picea mariana | reverse complement strand
AGATGAGTTGGCCAAACTCCAATAAGGTGTTCTCCATCTAGATCAAGAACGTTGGCAATGGTGGCAATGGAGAAAAAATTCCCGCCAAGGGTATGTGGCTTGGACACACTTTGTGGCAGAGCTTTATGAATGCTTTGAAACTGACACCAACCATTTAGGTCGTTTGAAAAAGTTGAAACAATCTGGCATAGTGGAAGACTTTATAGCCGCTTTTGATTGATTGGATTTTTGTACAAAGGGCATGTCTGATGATTTTTTCCAAGAATGGTTTATCAGTGGCCTCAAGGATGAGATTTTTTCCCATGTCCTCATGGCTTGGCTCGGAGTTGCATGGATTCTACTAAAAGAGATAAGAAAGCACAACAGGTTGTCTCTTCTCAAAACTAAAAACCTTCCTTTATTCGTCACACTAAAATAGTCACTCCCACTCCTCCTTCTAGTCCACTAAAGATCTAGAAATTGACCAGGGCCGAAATGGATGAACTCCAACTCAAAGGCCTTTGTTATAATTTTGATGACAAATATTTTCTTGGGCACACGTGTAAGGAACAAAATATTTGTATGGCTATCTCCGAGGATATTTCAGAAGACGATGTTCAGGCTCCCCTTGTGTTCATGTCACCTGAACCCACTGACATGAGCCCTCCCTCGGACCCTCTCGAAGTAGAACTGATCATTTCTCTAAATTCTCTCACTGACTTATTTCCTCCCCAAACCCTCAAGATAATTGGTTACATTAAGCATAGGAAGGTCATCATTCTTGTTGATAGTGGAAGCACCCATAATTTTATTCATCGCCACACTGACCAAGAAACTAATTATTATATTCGTGCCATCAATAATTTTCAAATCATGATTGCGAATGGTGGGTCCATGAAATGTGGAGGGCATTGTGAAGATGTGTGTATCCAAATTGATGAGTGCCAAATGAAATCTCAGATGATTTCTATAGACATGCGTGGTTGTGACATTGTGTTGGGTGCAGAATGGATAAGGAATTTGGGTCCCATTCTTATGGATTTTAAGGAATTAACCATGCAATTCGACCAAGAGGAAAAAAATATAAGTTCCAAGGAATCACCATTGGTTCCCTAGATATCATCAACTCCCATCGCATGGAAAAGCTGCTCAAAAAAGTTCATTCTGGCATTATGCCCAACTCCATGCCATACAAGCCACCGAGACACCCTCTGTGTCGCATGACCTCCAATCCATCCTCTATAAACATCAAGTTATTTTTTCCACTCCCCAGAGACTCCCTCCTTCCTATGGTGTTCATGATCATTCCATTCCCCTTGTCCCAGGAAGCCTTCCTCCCAATATCTGTCCCTATCATCATTCCTTTTCCCAAAAAATTGAAATTGAGAAAATTGTTAAAGAATTGCTCAATGTAGGTGTTATCCGCCCTAGTATGAGCCCCTACTCTTCTCCTGTGGTCATGATCCTTAAGAAAGAAGTTTCTTGTCACATGTGTCCTGACTTCCATGCCCTCAAAAAACTCACCATTAAAACCAAATTTCCCATTCCTATCGTTGATGACCTCTCGGATGAATTGAGTGGCGCCTAGTTCTTTACTAAACTTGATCTTCATTCTGGCTACCACCATATACATATGAATGAGGAAGACATTCCTAGGACTACATTTAGAACTCATCAGGGCCACTATGAGTTTTTGGTCATTCCATTTGGCTTGTGTAAAGATCCCTCCACTTTCCAAAGCCTCATGAATCATGTCTTCCCTCCTTTTCTTCGTCATTTTGTCTTAGTTTTCTTTGATGATATCCTCATCTATAGTAAAGCCTATATATCCCATCTTTCTCATGTGGATCGAGTTCTCCATCTACTCTCTCAGCACCAAATTTTCCTCAAACAATATAAATATGTCTTTGGCGCCTCAGAAGTCGAGTACTTGGGTCATCTTGTTGGCAAGGCCGGTGTCAGGGTGGATCCTAAAAAGATTGAAGCTATGAAATATTGGACTCAACCAAAGAATCTCAAAATCTTGTGTGGATTTTTGGGTTTAATAGGTTATTATCACAAGTTTGTTAAGAATTATGGAAATATTGCACAACCTCTCAATGCTCTCCTTAAAAATAATTATTTCACTTGGACTCCAAGAGCTTCTCAAGATTTTCAAACCTTTAATATGGCCATGTGCATCACTCTAGTCCTGGCCCTTCCTGATTTCACAAAGTCCTTTGTCCTGGAATGTGATTCTTCCGGGAAAGGAATTGGCGTCGTCCTTATGAAAGAGGGTCGTCCTTTGGCCTTTACCAGAAAAAAATTGTTAGAGAGACATTTGGGCAAATCAATCTATGAAAAGGAAATGTTGTATATTCTACATGCCATGGATATTTGGCTTCCTTATCTATTGGGGAAACGCTTCCAAATTAAGACAGATCATCAAATCCTCAAGTATTTTCTGGAACAACTCCTCTCCTCCCTAGAGAAACAAAAATGGGTGACTAACCTCTTTGGATATGATTATGAGATCATTTACAATAAAGTCAAATACAATGCGGTTGTTGATGCACTTTCAAGAAAATATGAAGCTGAAGGGTCCCTTTTTTCTCTCTCCTTCATTGTACCTAATTGGCTCCAAGTTGTTCACTAGGAATGTCTACATGATACCAAAAGTTCACATCTGATACAAAAATTGCAGACCAATTCTCTAGTCTCCCCAGGGTACTTTTGGCTCAATGATGAGCTTCAATACAAAGGCTATTTGTATTTAAGTAAACAGTCAAAACTTAAATCCAGGGTACTTTTTGAGCTTCATGCTACATCCACCACTGGGCACTCAGGGTTTACCAAAACCTATGACCGGGTCAAACATTCTTTTTTCTAGGATGACATGAAACAAGACGTTCACAATTTTGTGGTTGAATGTGATGTTTGTCAATGCAACAAGGGAGAAACATTCAAATCTCTTGTCACACTACAACTACTTATGATTCCACCTGCTATTTGGCGAGATATCTCTATGGATTTTATTGTAGGCTTACCTAAATCAGGCAATAAATCAATCATCATGGTGGTAGTTGATCGTCTTTCCAATTATGCTCATTTATGTTCTCTTCAACACCCATATAAAACTTCCACTATGGCTCAAATTTTCATGGATCAAGTCTTCAAGCTTCATGGCATGCTTCATTCTATTGTTTCTGATCGTGACCCAACTTTCACTAGCAGTTTTTGGTAAGAATTGTTCAAGATACAAGGAACCCAATTGAATCTCAACATAGCTTATCATCCCTAGACTGATGGTCAAACACAAGTTGTCAACAAGTGTTTGGAAACATATTTGAAGTTTTTTGCATCGGAAAGGAAAAATCAGTGGGCTCAATGGTTACCACTCGCTGAATGGTGGTACAACACTTCTTACCATACAACTACCCACATGACTCATTTTGAAGCGATATATGGACAAAAGCCACCTTCAGTTCTCTCATACTTTCCAGGTGTCTCGAAGGTCCAAGTGGTTGACCAAACGCTTACAGTTTGAGAAGCTATTCTTCGTACCCTCAAAGATAATTTGGTCATCGCACAAAATTACATGAAGCAACAAGTAGATCAAGGTCGCTCTGAATGTCAATTTACATAAGGAGATCAGGTGTTTCTACGACTACAACCTTACAAGAAAAATTCCCTCAAGGTTGGCAATTGTCAGAACTGGTACCCAAATTTTATGGTCTTTGTACCATTCTCAAGAATGTGGGACTGGTGGCATATCAGTTAGCTTTGCCTAGTCATTCTCAGCTCCATCCTGTTTTTCATGTTTCCTGCTTAAAGAGGGTTATTGGAACTAAGTGCCAAACTCAAACTAACCTTTTTGAGTTGGACGAAGAAGGCTCCATTTGGCTACAACCACAAGTAGTTTTGGACCAGCGTGAGCATCATTTGCATTAATGAACCATCAAGGAAGTGTTAGTCCAGTGGAAAGATACAACTCTAGCAGATGCCACTTGGGAACCAACTACCATTTTGTAGAAATTTCCTCATCTCAAGCCTTGAGGACAAGGTTTTTTTTAAGGGGGAGGACATGTTAGATACCTAACCCCTCACATAGGTAGAATAATATATTCCATGTAATAAAGGTCAATATTAATAAGGCCTAGCAATAAGGAAGAATAAGTCAAATGTAAGAAGACCTAATAGAAGCTTCTGCTTCTAGAAGGATCTTCCTCTAGATTGTTCTTTTGATAGACATATTTTGTATAAATAGGAGTAGAGGGTATCAAAATTTTTGTCTTGGATATTATTGTAATAGAGCTCTGTTATGTTGGAGGTTTCCCCCTCGAAGAGGCAAGTGAACATTGTTGTCTGTAATCTAAGTGCCCTTTCTAGTGTTATTCTGGTATTATTTTGGTATTATTGTGGTGTTGTTATGGTTATATCATTTTTTATCTGCCATTTCTAGCTAATTATTTATGTTCTTCATAATATTTTATATCTGGAATATTACACACTCAATCATAAATTAGAAGGTGCATATACCAACAAAAAATTTAGGAAAATGGGTTGAATTAATATACATGGGTAATTCCCCCTTGGACCCCTCTTGGCCATCCTCTTCGACCCTCCCCTCTTTTTCATATTAATTCAACCCCTATCTCTTTCCATGTCCCCTTAGCATATGGAATCACATTTTATTATTAAAACATAGAAATACAATTTTCATATTACATCGCTTTAGTAGTAGTCACAGATTATATCTTCACTAAGCATTAATTAAACTCGATATTATAGTGGGGATGTTACTTTCCCCCTCCCCTACAATTGTACGCCATCTTCCCTGAACACTATATGCAAATTTACATCACAATACTTAAAAAATAAAATTATGTAATTTCATAACTCCAACAACAGTTCCAACCATAATCTCTTGTTCCTCTCAACCCACTGACCCAAGGAATGCACCACTCATTCACCAGTGATAACCTAAGGAATGTACCATTCGTTTATCAGGTCTTACCCCAGGAATGTGCCATTATTTTATCAAGGCCTCCAACGTAGTTGGATAGGACTCTGAGATGTGGCTCCAAAACTATAGCTACTCAAAATTGACTCTTACATTATGTTTTATTCAAAATTGTCAAAACATTGTGGGTTTTATTCTCGTATGTTTTCTTTATTCTCCCATGTAGCATCTTTAGGACTGTAGCAGGTCCATTGAACCTTTACTAGACCTATGTCCTTCTTCCCGGGCACTTTAAATTTCTATTCTAGGATGTGTACTGGTTGATCCAGTTGGCTATTGGTGGCCACCCACCTATTCCAACTGTCTCCTCTTGTCCATTTTTAGTTCAACACATTCTTATGTACTTCTTTGTAACTATAGGTTCTACACTTGTGGGGTTTTCTAAATCCATACACATCTTCCAGGTGGATATTGGTGGCCTCTCACCTAATCCAGCTGGCTTATTTTGTATGTTTTTATGTTAGCACATCTTGGTGTACTTCTAGGGCCATTTTGGAGGCCTAAACATTGTTTTTTTTCTCACCATAGTCAAATTGTAGACGGAGTTAGATTTTGATGAATTTTTTTTTAGTTCTCTGAAATACCTTTCCAACGGGCTATCACATGCCTAAAAGGGAGGTCGTATGCAAAAGTTACAACCCCAAGAAGTTGATGTACCAACTTACCCATAGGGACCCACATGACTTTTGATGTTTCACCTCCTAGGGTTAGGTTTTTGGATGTCTAGGGTTTTGGAATTCATGAGTAATATCCAAAAGGTATCTAGAGTCTCATTGTAATTCATTTTGCTCAAACGGATGTGCGTAGCAACCACATCTCTTCTCAGAGATAGCTACCACCATTCGAGCATGTGTTTCAGTTCTGCAGTTTTACAATTTCATCTTATTTCATTATTGAATAGAAGATATTGTTCACTATATATCTATGTTATTCTTCATATATTCATGTTTATTGTATTCAATCTATTAATCAATTTGTTCCTCTCCTAAATCCAGATTAGTGGTATCAAAGTGGTTTACTCTTCACTTATTTTTCTTTGTGCATGTCCCCAAAAAGATCTGGGTACAAGAAGTCAGGACTCGAACCAATTGATCCATTGTAAGATCAGTCGTGCCAAGCCCAACAAAAACCCATGGGGGATGAAAATAAATATGATGGGGCAAGAGATCCTATTAAAATGTTTCTTGAGGAAGCCCTAGCATGACAAAGGAACGAAATGATGGACAACTTTGCACAGATCCTTCGACGTTTTCCCACAGGAGAAGCATATTCATCAAGTGGCCATGCAACCTCCTTCAAGGTATAGGTAAATTTTGATATTCCATTGTTTGAAGGACTAATAGATGCGGATGTTGTAGATAAATGGTTGAATCTGCTCAAAGGGTATTTTTTCGGTCCACAATTTTTTCGAGAGGGAAAAGATCACTTTTTCACCCCTCAAGGTCATTCTCCATGTTAAATAATTATGGGATACTTACTCTAAACAAAGGGCCATAGAGGAATATGTAATGTTTGTGGTGGCCCCTATATGGGATTCCTTCTAGGATGCCATTAAAGAACAGTACTACCCTTTTGGAATATATGAGGACCAATACACCAAATGGACCACCCTACATCAAGAAAGGGACCAGACAGTACCATATTTCACCAATATTTTCCATACCCTGCGAACCAAATTGGGTATCAAAGAATCTGAGCGTCATCTGTTGCTAAAATATCATGGTTGTTTGCATAGATAAATTCAAACATAAATGGATTTTCTGGACATCGCCTCAATTGGCATGACTTATAGATACATTGTCAAGATTGAGAAGAAATTTAAGTAAAAAAGGTGAGAGTTTGGATCTGCAAACCCCTCATAGCCAAAGCAGGGAAAAGGCACCCCCTACCCACATAGCAAGGGACCAAGTCGATATGGATACCCTCAGGACAACCAGTCCAAGCTACAACACAAGAAGGTAAATGAGAAGACAAAGAAGGACACAATAAAATGTTGTGAGTACCATAAAATCCCTTGGCACAACATCAAAGAATGCCACTTCAATTAGTCACACATGGCCGAACTGAAGGCTTCCGAGTCAGAGGCCGATTTTGATTCCAAATCAAATCCTGAAGGAGGGAAGCGAATTATTGATTTTGAACCCAGTGCCATTGTCACTACCACCAAAGTCCGACCAAGTGAACTAGAAAAACCAGAGGAAGGGAAATGCCTCTTTCACACGCAAATGTGGGTAAAGGGGGCTCCGCTTCATTTCATTGTCGATAGCAGTAGTCAAAAGAACCTGATTTTAGCAAAGGTTGTCAAGTGGCTCAACCTACCAACGACACCGCACCCGCATCCCTACACCATCGACTATATTCTCCAAGGAAGAGATCTTTGTGTCAACCAACAATGTCGTCTTCCCTATGACATCGAGCATTTCAAAGATAAGGTACTATGTGATATTGCTCCCCTTGAAGTTTGTGATGTTCTTTTAGGACAACCATATTTGTGGAAGTGTCATGATGTGTATGAATCTAGACCCCACAGTTTTATTATTGCTTTGGCTAGACAATTGTATAGGATACTAGAGGTAGTTTCGCCTACTGCTATTTATTTAATATATGCTAAGCAATGCAGTAAGGTCATTTCACAGACTGGGAAGTTCGTCTTCTTTGTGATCCATGCTCACAGTAAGAATAAGGTCACTGCCACATCCGTGGCCTTTACAGAGAGCCTCTCTTTTCAACAAAAGCAAGTGGACTGGATCATCAAAGAATACAAAGACATATTTTCCTCACCTATAGGGGTACCGACACACTGCCAAGTCAAGAATCCAATTGATATGACCCCCGACGCACCTATACCTAATGGACTAGTCTATCGTAGCTTGTTGATGGAAAATGATGAAATCATGTGTCATATACAAGAGCTTATTCAAAAGGGGAACATCATACCCAACTCCTCCCCTTGCGGAAGCCCGATTGTATTGGTGCAGAAGAAGGACGAGACTTGGCGACTCTGCATTGATTACAGAGCCTTAAAAAAAATCACAGTCAGGAACTGGTACCCAATTCCCAATATTGATGACCTTATTGACCAACTTAAGGGGGAAAAGTTCTTCAACAATATTGACCTAATGTATGGCTACCACTAGGTTCCCATCGAACCAACTAATGTATGGAAGACATCCTTCAAGTCTAAAGAAGGTCTCTTCGAATGGCTAGTCATGCCCTTTGGATTAAAAAATGCACCAACCACTTTCATGAGGTTGATGGATGATGTATTGAGACCCTTCACCAACTCCTTTGTGGTGGTATATTTGGATGGCATCCTTATCTTCAACAAAACGTGGGAGGAGAACATGCGGCATATTCAACAGGTTTTGAGGACTCTGCGGTAGCACAAGCTATATGCCAACTTGGAAACATTGTCTTTTGGCATGAACATGGTCCAATACTTGGGCTACATTGTTGATGAGCATGGGGTATATGTTGATCCGAATAAGATCCAAGTCATCCGTGACTGGGCATCCCCGACCACACTGACCGAGCTTCAGAGCTTCTTAGGACTAGCGAACTTCTACCTACAGTTTGTGTTGGGATTCTCCCATATTGCATGGGCCCTTAGTCGGGTGACCAAGGGAGGTGGTAGGGCCAATTTCATGTGGGAGAAGGAACAACAATGAGAATTCGAAGATATGAAGCATAGTTTATGCTTAGCTCCAATAATCTCCTTGCCCTATCTGCAACAACCATTCAATATTGAGACTAATGCATCTGAATATGTTGTGGGTTCAATTGTCACTCAACATGGTCATCCAGTGGCATACCATAGTGAGACACTCTCAGATACTGACTGGAAATATCCCACCTATGACAAGGAAATGTATTTCACTGTACAAGACTTTCATCAATGGAAACATTACATTCTGGGAAAGGAGACAATCATACACACTGATCACAATCCTCTGCAGTTCATACAAATAGGGGAAATTGCATAAAGACCACCATCATAAGTGTTCCACCTACTTGCATGATTTCCATCTCAACATGAAGTATAAGACATGTATCTCAAATCGTGTCGTTGATTGCCTCAGTCAAACTCATGTGGCTGCACTCACCACTATGCCTCATTCCTGTGGACATGAAGCATCTGAGTGGCCCCAACTTTATCAACAAGATCTGGACTTCACCACCACCTATCAGCTCTTGGGTACAAGTGTGATTGTCATCGATTTTCACATTCAGGACAGACGATTATGTCACTTGGGTAATCTTTGTGTTCCTATAAGTGAGGGTCCAAAGCTGATTTGGGAAACCCACTGTAGTCATATGGTAGGACATTTTGGCGTGGATAAAACTGTGGTCATTCTGAAGAAACATTTTTATTGGCCAAAAATTCAACATGAAATCAAAAAGTATATAATATCATGCACTTCTTGTGCCATTTCCAAGCCATCCATCAAAAATCAAGGTTTATACACCTCTCTTCCTACTCCCGAGAAGCCTTGGGAATCCTTCTCAATAGATTACATGTCTGGCCTTCTCTCCACCAGGAAAGGAAGTGACAGCCTATTTTTGGTCATTGATCGGTTTTCAAAGATGGCCATCCTCACAACCTACAAGAAGAATATCACAGTGGAATATAATTCCAAGCTCTTCTTCGAACAAGTGTGGGTTCACTTTGGGATACTGCAGACCATCATCTTTGACCAGGAAAAAAGGTTCCTCAACACATTTTGGTCTAGTCTCTGGTCACTTTTGGACACCAAGCTCACAAAATAAATTGCTTTCCACCCCCAAATAGATGAACAAACATAGGTCGTCAATCGTATAATTGTGCACATCTTGTGCATGTACAAATCTAATCATTCATGTACATGGGACGAGAGTCTCCCATATGTTCAACATAGTTACAACAGGGCTCTCCATAGCTCCACCGACCATAGCCCATTTCAGGTGGGGCTAGGATTCCAACTCTCAGGACCCATTGATGTTGCACTTCCTCTTTCCACCACACAAATAGACTCTTCCCATGATCAGTATGTGATCGTCAAAGACACCAGATTTATTGAGAGGATTCAACACATCTGCCAACAGGTCTAGGAGATTTTGCAGAAATCCAATGCTAAGTACAAGCAACGGCATGGTCAACACAGGGTACCACACCAGTTTTAGGTTGGCAACAAAGTTTGGTTACATTTGCAGAAGGAATGTCTCACAGGGCCCCATAGGAAGCTCTGCCCACTTCTCTATGGGCCTTACACTATCACCAAGGTCATGGGTAGCAATTTTTTTGAGCTCAACACTCCACCCTTCCTTGGCCTGCACCCAGTGTTCAATGTAGACCTCCTTTGACCATATTTTCCATTATTATTAGACACCTCAGAGATCGCAAAACAATTGAAACCCACAGATATCAACCCTAACTACATGGAACAAGCATCCACTGATCAGATAGTGGACACACAGGTCAAGGGCACTCGCCAACAAAGGATCCAGCTTTATTGGGTTGTCAAGGTAGGGAAACTCATACACAAAGGAAAGTGGCTCACTTGGGGCCAAATCCAATAGAATTTTCCTCACCTTATGTGGAAACTCAATGCAATGGATGCCATTGCTTCCTAAAGAGGGAGGATTGATCCAGTTGGCTATTGGTGGCCACCCACCTATTCTAACTAGCTCCTCTTGTCCAATTTTAGTTCATCACATTTCTTTTTACTTATTTGTAATTGTGGGTTATACACTTCTAGGGATGTATGAATTCCTAAACATCTTCCAGGTGGATATTGGTGGCCTCTCTCCTAATCCAAATGGATTATTTTGTATGTTTTCATGTCAGCACATATTTTTGTACTTCTAGGGCCATTTTGGAGGCCTAAACAATGTTTTTTTGTCTCTCCATAGTCAAATTGTAGACATAGTTAGATTTTGATGGTGGAATGTTTATTTCTCTGAAAGATCTTTCCAATGGGCTATCATGTTCCTAAAACGGAGGTCGTATGCAAAAGTTATGACCCCGAGAAGTTCAGGTACCAACTTACCCATAAGGGCCCACATGAATTTTGATGTTTCACCTCCTAGGGTTAGGTTTTTGTATGTCTAGGGTTTGGGAATGCATGAGTAATATCAAAAAGTCCTATAGAGCCTCATTGTGATTCATTATTCTCATATAGATGCACGTAGCAGCCATATCTCTTCTCAGAGATAGCTACCACCATTTGAGCAAGTGTTTTAGTTCTACAGTTTTACAGTTTCAGCCTATTTCATTATTCAATAGAAGATATTGTTCATTGGATATCTGTGTTATTCTTCATATCTCCATGTTTATTGTATTCAGTCTATTAATCAGTTCATTCCGCTCCTAAATCTGGATCACTGGTTCCACCCATAAATCCCCTTCCTGCTCCACCTAGATCACATTCCAATCAATTATGTGGTTAGGGTCAGGCACATACTTCTTTAATAATGATATATGAAATAAATATGCACTCCCATGGATGTAGGAAATGCTAACATGTATGCAACTAGCCCTATATTTTCTAAGATTCCAAAAGGTACACAATATCTTTCTGCCAACTTTGGGCAACCTCCTAATCTTATCAAACTTCTTTTCTCCTTCACTTTTAAAAACACATGTTCACCCACTTTGAAATGTTTGAATATTTTATTCTTGTCTACATAGATTTTATATCTATCCTGGGTAGCCTTTAATTTTTTCTTGATATTTGTCATCTTCTCTTCCATTTCCTTTAATAAATCTGGTCCAACAACTATTTTGTATGTTGGATTATCCCAACTCAATGGTGTATTACACTTTCTACCATACAATGCTTCAAAAAAACTCATTTTTAATGAGGTATGATATCCATTAATGTAAGAAGAATACACTAAGTGGATATAATCCTCAAACTTTGATGGTTGATCCATCACAAACAATTTGAGAATGTGCTCAATTATTATGTTATTCCTATCTCTTTGTCCATATGACTTTGGGTTATATGTTGTATTGATATTTATATTTGTCTAGAATCCTTTGAAAATACCTTTCCAAAAAATTGAAGAAAAAATTGGATCTCTATCTGAAACAATTTCCTTTGGCACCCCATGTGGATTGGCAACTTCTTTCATATAAATTTCTTCAATGTTTGATACCTTGTGTATTTTATTCACTAGAATAAAGTGTGTTACCTTAATTAATTTAACCACCACCACCATGATGGCATCACGTTGCTTCATTTTTCTGGGAATCTTAGTAATAAAATCCATTATAACTACTTCCCACTTCCATTATGGAATGGGAAATGGATGAAACAATCTTGCCAGATGTCTATATTCATTCTTTTCCTTCTTTCACTCTAGACATCTGGCTATATAATTATCCACTTCATTCTTCATTCTTCTCCAAACGTATTGGCATCTTACAATTGCAATTGTCTTATAATATCTTGGATGCCCGACATATGACACATTGTGCATTTCCTTCAGCACTACATTTTTCAACTCATTGGAATTTGACACATACATTTTTCCTTTATACATGAGAAACCCATCTTCCTTCAACTCATAAAAATTAAATTTATGCTGAAAATTACCCTGCTATAATGTTTTTTCTATTTTCAAATAAAGTTGATCTGAATTTGTTGCTGCAATAATTTTATATTTTAAATAAATTGCATACATGTTTATGGGTGAAATATGAACTTCACGAGCCCTCTTGTTGAATGCATCAACCACTTGATTTTCTTTTCCTTTTATATGCTTAATTTCAAAGTCATATTAACTCATAAATTCTAGCCATCCAGTTTGTCTAGAATTTAATGTTGGTTGTCTAAAAAAATGCTTTAGACCATAGTGGTTTGTACTTAGCTCAAATTTCTTTGCCATGAGGTAATGTCTCCATATTTTTAATGAACATAGAATTGTTTCTAACTCTAGATCATGGGTAGCAAATTCCTCTCATGCTCTTTTAAGTTTTTGGATTCATAGCATACGACATGATCCTTTTGAATGAGAACTCCATCAATCCCTTCCTTGCATGCATCAATGCACTCAACAAAATATTCATCTAGATATCTAATCTTCAATATTGGCACACTTGTTAAAATGTCTTTCGGCTACTAAACGATATATTCACACTTGGAAGTCCATTCAAATTTCACTCCCTTCTTTTTGCAAAGTGATTGTTCTTGAAATAATTGAGAATCCTTTTATGAATCTTTGGTAATAACCAGAAAGACCCATGAATGATATGACCTCTATCACATTCTTTGGTGCTAACCATCCTCTAATGGTCTTTATCTTTTCAGGATCCACTTCTATCCTTTATGCTGAAATTGTATGCCGCATGCAGTGAATATTCTTTTGGTAAAATATGCACTTACTTAGCTTAGCAAACAATTTACGCTCTCTTAAAACTTGCAACACCATTCTTAAATGATTTTCAAGCTTCTCTTTTGACTTAGAGTAGATGAGTATATCATATAGGAACACAATTAAAAACTTGTCCAGGTACTCCCTAAACTCTCCATTCATCTGACACATTAAAACAATTGGGGCACTTGATAGTCCAAAAGACACTACTATGAATTCATAATTCCCATATCTTATCCTAAATGTTGTGTTACTGATGTCTTATTCCTTTATCCTTACTTGATGATAACCTGATCTCAAGTCAATCTTTGAAAATATTATTGCACCTTTCAGCTGATCAAATAAATCATCAATTCCTACAAATGATATTGTTATTTATGGTAACCTTATGTAAGTGTCTGAAATCAATACAAGGCCTTAATGTTCCATCTTTCTTCTTCACAAAAAAAATCGGGGCACCCCAAGGTGACACACTTGGACGTATATACCCCTTCTTTAACAACTCTTCAAGCTACATTTGCAACTCCTTCAGCTATGACGTACCCATTCTATAAGGTGTCTTGGACAATGGGGCATCTACTGGCACCAAATCAATAGAGAAAACAATGTCTCTATTTGGTGGAAATCCTAGGATTTCTCCAAAAACATCTTCAAAATCCATCAAAACCAAATGGTCTTCAATTCTTTCCACTTTATCTTTGGTTTCCTCTTCCATATGGGTTGCAAAAGTATGAAATCCCTTCTTAAAACTCATTTTCAACTGCATAGTTGAGATACATCTAACAACTATATCTCTTGAAATGCCTTGAATCTTCCCTTGATATCCTTCTTTATCAAGCCATGTAATTGTATTGTTGTAACATTCTAGGACAACATGGTGTTCCAACCAATCTATTCCAATTAGAGAATCATATGAACCCAATGGTATGATGTTTACATATACCTTTATGTTGAGTTCATTCATGTCTATCGAACAATATTTAACTAACTCATTGATTTTCCTCTTAGCCCCTGTGGCTAACTTAACTAACCAATACTTCTTGTGCTTAATCCTTTGTAAGTGAAATATTTCAACAATGTTAGAGTGTATGTAAATGTGGCTAGCTCCAGAATCAGTTAAAATTTCTATGGGCTGGTTATCAATCTTACCTTCTACTTCAATCATGGGGGATCAATATTCCTCTTTCTTATTGTCTAAGGCTTCATAAATCCTTGGCATGTTTCCTCCCATGTCTTCAATAGTTTCATCCTCTTGAATTTTGTGGAAATTCTTCATTCTTTTACATTTTTTAGGGAAATCCCTATATAAGTGGTTTCCCTCTCATCCCCAACATTGTACAAGATGTTACTTTGGCCCTTTCCCAGATGAATCTGAAGTCTTGTGATCATTTTGTGTTGAATGACCTTTCTCATTTGGTTGGTAGTTGTTCTTGAAAAAGGGTGGCTTAAAACGTTTCTGCCTTTGGTCATTTCCCCCTTTTATCTTGTCATTCTAAGCCTTTTAGAAGACTGGCCTTCCTCTACTCCGCTCATAAATATTCCCTGATCTCCTTATGGTTTCTTCCAAATTTTGGGGGTTATCATATTGTATCTTGTCATTGTAGAATGAGGGTAACCCACTTAAAAACCTTTGGATTTTTAATTTTGGGTCCTTAATGAAGTCAACATACTTGATAAATTCAAAGAACTGCTTCTCATATTCATTCATTATCATGCTTCCCAACTTGAGTTCAAAGAACTCTTTCATCTTCCTTTCATATTAATGCTCAAACAAATATTTCTCTTGGAAATATCCTTTGAACTTCCTCCATGAGATCCTCTTCTCATCAAGGTGCATGGCTTTATTAAGTAGATCCCACCACATGGTTTCCTTTCCTTGCAAGTGGTAGGTTGAAATTATAACTTCTACCCTTGAGGGGTAATCATGCCTCTATAAATATTTATTCATTTCCAATATCTAGGCTTCAACCTCTTCCCCCTTCCTATGCTCACCATTGAAAGTTCGTGGCTTGATGTTCCTAAGTTCACCTTGCAATATGTCTACCTAAGGCCTTCTTCTTTTCCTCCTAACAAGAGACATGCTTGGGATGCTCCCTATCCCTAAACTTGCATGAGCTCTTCTGGTGTATCTCCTTGGAGAATGATGGTCCTTTCTCATGCTTCTTGACTATCTGTCATTCCCATGATCATCCCTTTTGGTTTGGGATTTAGATGCAGACACTTGTCTAGAACTAGCTACTTGTTTGGTGTTAGAGTCTTTGTTAACTTGTTTGGTGTCTGAAGTATCTCTTCCTAAAATTTCATAATCCTTTCATTATCTGCTCTATATCTTTGCACTTCCATATGTAGGCTTCTCATAGTTACATGTTCTTGCCCCTCTCTTCTCCCATTGGACTATGTATCAAAATTTTCCATGCTGACCTGAAGACCATTGATCTCTTCCTCATGGATACAAGATCCATGATCGTATTACAGAATCCCATTCCTGATATAAGAACCAAATTTTCTTTCTTGTACCTCTAATTCTGCAAGAAATGTGCATGTAATAATTACTGTTAGAACATGGATACTATAAAACATTTCATCAATTAGAAAACAAACAATTTACTCATCATTTTATGAGGGAATTAATACACCAATTCAAATTATTATTCCTTATATGCATTCCTCTTTGAAAAAACTTTCCAACGGATGTACTCATTCCTCAATCTATGTTTCGAGTGAAAAGTTACAACATTAACATGTTTCAATTTCCACTCTTTTACTGCTACAAAAAACTCTCTTATCACTTTCTGAGAAATTTTAGTTCCCAAATCAAAATTCTGGGTGGACATGTGGCTTCTGTTTCTCAAGAAATTTCTAGTGACTATTCATTTTCTTAAATCCTAGCTCTGAGCTAAAAGTTTTGGTCCAAAGAAGTTTTGACTATTTTACTCAATTTATCCCTACATGTTATAGGTGTATTTTTTTTCTTCCTGCACATTTTTAAATACTCAAATTCTAAATTTGGATCCATGGTTTTCTTCTATGGTTCATAATATTTCCATAGACTGTTGTTGTTCCCCAAAAATACTTCTGAGCAAGGAATTATTTCCTCTGGAAGTAAATTCGTGCAAAAAATCTACCCTTACTATTTTTGTTGTAACTTTCTAGCTCAGTTTTGCACCCCAAATAGCTCATTGGATATCTTTCTCCAAGTTTTTTTATTTGAGTTGCAGAGGCATAGTGTAACTTTGTACAGTCTATTCTAGTGGGTTTTGATTGGATAAAAAATTTACTTAGATCCTAAAAAACGGCCCGCAAGTTAATGACCTTCAAAATATGAAAAATTTAAAACATTTCATATAAATTTGACTATTTTATTGTTATAACAACCCTTTAAATTTGAGTTGTTGATATTAAATCGGGTGAAATATGAGTCATTGATCCAAAATCCATCGACGATCAATGATTGACACTTTCCTTTGGATGCACACAACATTTCTCCCAAACTGTCGACCCGACTGTCAACCACCGACCCATTCCCTTAAAAATTGATTCACAACAAAACACTAAACCACCCGACATGACCATCGGTCGTTGGTCATCGACAATTTTCAATGGCGACTGAAAATCCTCATCAATTTGGGGAATGTATGACCATTGCCCCATCGTTCATCAATCATTTTCATTGACTATCAAAGACACTTCCTCAATTTGATCGACAGAACCATCGGTCGTTGGCCACTTCTGAGATGGTGTGGCAATTGCTGACGTGGCATGACGCATGGATGTTGATGTGGCATGACATGTCATCCTGAGGTGTTATCTTAGTTGAAGTAGCATGACACATGGATGTTGATGTGGCATGACATGTCATCCTGAGGTGTTATCTTAGTTGAAATAGCATGACACATGGATGTTGATGTGGCATGACACATCATCATCCTCTTTTCTTCATCTACCATCAGTCTTTTCCCTTGGATGACTCAAACACATCACCAAATCAGTTGATGCCTGACCATTAGTCATCAGAAAATTCTCTTTGCTTGATAAAAAACACTTCATCGAATCGGTCGATGCCTGACCATCGATGATTTCCTTTGGCGACAATTTTTTTTTTGTTGAATTTGACTGACACCTAACCATCGACTCATCATCCATCGACGATTTCCTTTGGTGACCAAAAACACTTCGCTAAATCTTGACAACACCCAACCATCGACCCATCAACCATCGACAATTTTCTTTGGCCGAACCAAACTCTTCACCAACTGGAGCGACCCGACCATCGGTCGTCGATGATTTCTCTTATTGAATTTACAACCCTTAGAAATTTTGACCAAATCCATAATGAATTTGGACCGTTGATCTCCAAGCCAAGATGATCTTGACCATCGATTGACTTCAACTCCCAAACGAATGAAACTAATCTAGACAATCGATCTACTTCAACTTCCCAACCACTAAAAACAAATCTTGGTCATTGATCTAATTAACATTTCAAAAGACCAAAACCTTATGAATTTTTAAATTTATTAAAGTGAATCTAGGTTGTTGATCTCAATATCAAACATGATCTCGATCGTCGATTCACCAAACTTCCCGCAACTCTGCAACGACCATTAAAATATGAAATTCAACCATTCCAAGTCAAATTTAACTCTGCAACTTTTCATATTCGATCGATTGAACCTCTTAAATAATTTTGATTCATTAAACTCGAATCTTGCTCATGAATTTGGGGATTTCTTTCTAATTTTTTACCATTTTCCCCCAAATTCACACATACCAAAATATCTAGCAGTGGATTTTCCTAATTCGCACTGGTATTGTCCCATACAAGCCTAGTATTTGAACCAGAGGCCCTGATACCATAATGTAACGCCCCCCAGCCCAACTGAGGAACATTATGGTGTGGAATACTCATATGAATTAAAATTTATTCTAACTAATTAATTTCCTATAACTTATGGCTATGAATTACACACATATTTAATTGCTAAATGTTACCATTCTTCACATGCACCTACAACATGCTAAAATATGCATTAATATGCAACTAATAAACTCAACACATAAACATATAATCTTTCTCATACAAAAATTTCATGCACAACAATTTAACTCATAAAATAACACAACAACAAGATAAAACATTTATGTTTTTGAAAACGTTTTGCAACTAGTTGCTTGGGAATGAAATTCCACCCAACCATAGAATTGTTGTTCCAAATATCAATAGAAATCCACCCTCGAGATGAGGCTAGTAATCCACAAAAGAGGGTGGTCTCTCACTTTCCACTCATAGCTTAGAAAACTCGCAACCCACTGGTGTTCTCCTACAAATATCCCAATTTTCCACCATCTCTCTTCCTATTGACCTTCCCAACCCAAGGAATATACCCCTTCACTAATCTTAGTCCCTTAGATGCCCCATTCATTTATCAGGGTCTTTCTGGCACAAGTAATCATGAATCTCTTAATTGGGAACTTAAGGGAAACTCCCTGCTAGGAAAACTACCAGCAAACAATGACAAACACTTGTTGATTCAGTGAAACTCACACATGATTTCACTCTTAAGGCTTGAAAACCCGTCTCTTTAGTCTTCATCTCCAAAACGCTCCAACATGCTCTATAATTCACCCTCCATGGTTATTTCAACTCCAAGCTCTCTTTTTTTCTCTCTACTTGTTTCTTGTGCCAAAAACATTAACTGTCTAAAACTGTTGTAGATCCTCATACAAATTTCCTCTCCTTTGGCTTACTTTATTGACTCACACACTTCCCCAATATGATTGTACCTAACTCCCATGTTCCCCAATAAATATGGGATGTGACCACTCACACCCACCCTCTTACATATATTCAATGATTGGCTTTGGGAACACTCAATAAAAAAATAGAAGGTTCATATACCAATAGAAAATTTAGGAAAATGGGTTGAATTAATATACATGGGTAATTCCCCCTTGGACCCCTCTTGTCCATCTTCTTAGACCCTCCCCTCTTTTGAGGATTAATCTAGATCCCATCTCTATCCATGTCCCCTTAGCAGTTGGCATCACATTTTATTATTAAAACATAGAAATACAATTCGCATATTACATCACTTTGGTCGTAGCCACACATTATATCTACATTAATCATTAATTAAATTGGGGATTATAGTGGGGATGTTACAATTGGATTCCTAATGCTTCACCCAAATATCATTCCTAATACCTTTTGATCCTCTGTTAATCCTCTCATTGGAAATAAGTTCTCATCCTCTCTCAAGATTTCACTCTGAATTCTTGATGTTATTATCATTCCTAATAACTTATTATCTTCTCTATGGATGTCATTTGGACACATCAGTGGCGTTTTGGTCCAGTCAATCTTATTTAAGTTCCAACCTTCTTCCCTACTTGATCGATACAGAGTGTACTCTTTTTTGATCAAATAGTTAAGGAGGTTGGAACTTAAATAAGAATGGAAAGACCAAAAGGCTATTGTGGGGGTCCAAGTCGCAACCACAAAGAACATCATAAGTTATTAAGAATGAGAGTTGGACAAAGAGTTTAGAGAAAAAGATTGAGATAGGATGAGAACTTATTCATAATGAGAGGATTGAGAGAGGATCATAAGGTATTGGGAATGAGAGCTAGGTGAAGCAGTCAAAATCCCAACAATAGAGAAGATTAGAAGTTATTAGGAATGAGATATGGATGAAGGGGTCAGAATGAAAGTCGAGGAAAGAATCAGAACGTATTAGCAACTAACTTAAATCCATGTTAACTCTAGATCTATCATGGGTTGAGAGAGATCAAATCCCTCAAGGTGAAAACTTGTTTAGATTGAAAAAACTTGAGGAAAGATTTTCACCTCAAGGGATTTGATCCCTATTAGTGCATGATAGATATGAAGTTAATATGGATATACATTGGTTGCTTATATGTTCTGATTTTCCATATGGATTTCATTATGGCCCCTTCACCAATCTCTCATTCGTAATAACTTATGATCTTCTCTATTGTGGACATTAAAATATTTTATTTATGGTTTTCATTGAAATAATATTTTTATATTAATATTTTTTAAATGTCATGTGTCAACTCCATGTTAAAAACTAAAGGAATTACACATCTCTCTCGTAATGAATTGTAAAAAGCATCTACCTTTAAAATAAAATCTCTCTTTCTCTCTCTATATAACTTAAAATAGATATTAAAATATTTTATTTATAATCGATATTAAAATATTTTTCTTCTTTAACAACAATTTCAATTTTAATCATAATTCAATATATAAATATTGCTCTATCAATTAATAACCTTTTAAATTTTTTAATATCACAAAAACTTTTTGATCACATTCAATTTTTCAATTTGAAATAATTATATGATGAATTCCATATATAGCCTATACCTTTTATTGACTTTAGAACATATTATAATTTAATTAGAATAGTTTAGTTTTATGTTTATTAGAATAGTTTTATGTCTTTATTGATGAGTTATTTCTTAATTTTCTATTTAATGTAATTGTGACTCTTTAATTTTTCTATAAAATCTTTGATTGTGTGATTAAGTTTATCATCTTTTTCTAAAAGTTTTTGTTATAATTTTTTTTCAAATTTATCATTCGGTAATTCCTAATTACTAAATTTTTGAGATCCGAAAAAAGTTATTAACCTCCTCTCAAGTTCTTCCATTTCCTTTCCTTAAAACTTTGTTTATTCTTAATTTTATTTTTATTTTTATTTAAAATAATAAAATTCATTAATAAAAATGATTTCATTTTTATGTTTTAAAGTATACTTTACAAATTTCATTTATTTGATGTTATTTAAGGACTTTGTTCAATCATTCACATTATCTTTTATATACTACTATTTCCATGGTCAAAATAAGTTTTCTTCTTATTATATTGATAACACATCTAAGGCTAATCATACCCCTTTTCTCTTTCGATAGGGTTTCCTTAATTGAAAATAGTAGCTTTATTTGTAATATTGACATTAGGTAGAGACCAAGGTGAGCTGTAAGGTTCCTCTTAGACACTGATTTGGGATTTAAATTTTTGGGTTTTTAAAATTATTTTTAATCGAAAGAGAGAAATATTATATTGAAAAGGTGTTGTAGTTAGGATTAAACAAATTTACAAAATCGGTGTTCCACATATCTTTGGGTAAATCTAAAACGATACAAGAGATTTTTTTATAAACTATAATTATTTTATCCCATGTTTTCTTGTAGGTAGCTTTCTTTAAAAAACACTTATTAGTCTAATGATTTTAAAAGGTATAACAACTAACGAAATACATGTTTACTATTTTTTTTTTTCTTGACCAACATCTGATGGGGTGAGTTATGTTGCTTAATGTCCATGGGTTATTTCAGTTGATGCACTATCTCTTATTCCTTAAATTATACCTATGCAGAGTTGACATATATCTTATTATTTGGTAGTGAAGATAAGGAGTCCTTGCGAAGGTTGAGTGCCAAGTTTCTTAACATGCCATATTATGTTTCCAAAATATCGCAGCAACCCAAGAGACATCCATGTGAATCCCAAGGAAGGCGCACTCCCTCAGCTAGCTAGATTCTTGGAAGGTGCACTCTCTTAGCTTATTGGAGGAGAAGAGTAGTTGGGTGCAAGTCCCAAGGAAGTAGTTGATAGGATCGAGATAACTAGTTGTTCGAAGCTAGTTATAGCTTGACCTATTCAAGCAATCATGTAATAACAAGAATCTATATAAGACAACCTCTTATTCTAAATAAAGTGATGGTCATTTTTCTCTTATTTTTGGTGATAGTATTCATGTTTTCATATTCTAGTTTATTTCCTGAGTATTTCTATTGCAAATCAAATGTTACCAGACCATCAATCTTAGATACTTATGCTCCAGTGAATTTCAGGTAGAGATTTTGTTTTTATTTTTATAGGTTTCTAGTGTCTGCACTCACCTAGTACTCAAATCCAAAGGTGTGCTAGGGGTTGCTCCACCCTCCATC
>JASDQU010590190.1:92593-117871 GCA_032191745.1 Picea mariana | reverse complement strand
TTTTAGGATCCCAAATACTTAGAAAACTTCAGAAAATTGAGAGGAAAGCAAGAGAGAAGAGGAGAGATGTTACCCAAACCAAAGAATGTTGAGTTTGGAAGCCTCCTAGGTGTTGTATGCAGCTTGTACCTTCAATATATGTCGCTGCCCTACAAAAACAGCAAGCAAAAGCTTGTTGGAAATGCTGCAAAAACACCAATATTTGTTACAGAAATTTCTGTGTATACACAAAAAATTTCCAGCAAAGTATTATGATATGAAAAATGTATTTTGTGACCTATCTATGAGTTAGAAAGCTACAGAAAATGATAATGAATGATAGCAAAATATCAGATCTAAAGAACAGCATGGAGTTTAAGGAAGTTGTGGTTGTAATCTGCTCCTAGAGTCTCCTCCACTCCACAACCTGTGAGACAATCTGCAACTCAAACACAAAGTAGATCTATAGCAGCATGGTATGAGTGATTAGTATTAAAAACCTGAACTAATTCATGATCCAATCTAACCATTCACATACATAAATCATCAACACTAATGTTTATTTGATTTACCCTAATAAACTAATTTATCAAGGAATGCTAGCATATAGAACAACAAAATGAGTAAGAAACAATATCACCTCATATGATCTTGATCACTAGACTAATCTAAGAGATCCAAAATGTCCTCCAAAGTTTTCTTTATTCATCCAAAATGGTAGAACCTTGGGCAACTAATTGCTCCAAGCATTCCAAGAGAAAGTGAATGAGTGGAAAATGGCAAGAGCAAGAAAGATGGCAAGAATTCGGTAGCATAACAGTAGCTCAAAGAATGGTAAGGAAAAAGTGAGGGAGAGGCTTCTCTTTATACCTCTAGAGGTCAAGAGAAAGGGTTTAGAATCTAGATGATTGACAAGTGTTAGAACTTGAGCAAATGAGTGAATCCCAAGAGAGGGGGCGCCCCACTTAGGGTTTGTAGCTTGGGAATGAGAAAAGGTGAGGTGTAAGCATTAGATAAGCTAGGTATCCATGCTAGGGGGGCGCACTAGGCAAGAAAGGAGGACCCATTTGCTAAAAATAGCAATTGGTTAAGGTTTGAGTGAGTTGTAACAACTCACCACCAAAAGGGGGCGCTAAACAAGGAGGGCGTGAGGTTTTCTAGGGAGTTAGAGTGTGGGTTAGGCTAGGTTTTGGGTTAGTTTAGGTTTAGAGTTAGTCTAGGGGGGTGCTCCACATGTGTGGATGCCTCTTTCCAAGTTTCAAGGAGTAAAACTAGGAATTGGTTAGTTGAGGGTCGAATTTCCCCTTAGGGCAAGGAAAAAAAGGGTGAAAAGGTGAATTAATAGGTTGAATTAAGTTGGGAAAAGGTTGGGATGGGTTTGGGTAGGTTAGGAGGGTCTTAACTTGCCACTTTCCACCTTACACTCACTCACTAAGTCAAAAATTACAATGATTTTATGACATTTTAATAATGTCATCTTAGCAATTAAAATTGTTGCTTTTGACTCTAATTGACTCTGAGTGGACTAAGACCATGTAAACTTAGTCCGACTGAGCTGAAACTTGGTCCATGGGTGTAGGGAGTGCTATTCCATTCATTTTGAGCACAAATACCCCTATCTTTGTCCCACAGACGAAGTTTTTACAATGTTTAACTCAAAAAATACTTAATTAATTAAATTTTTAAAAATTTAATTAATTAAAAAAAACTACTCTAGACTCGACGAAATTCCGCGAAACTTCAGACATTGCCTGGCATGGTCATTTACAATAATCCTAAGAGGTTACTCAATGAATGAGACCATCAGAGCGCCTTCCACCACTTTGGAGGAAGTCAATGGAGGGAAAAACTCAAGGGAAGTCGGCCAGGAGCTTGTCTGGTCGACAACCTGAGGATAAAAACCCTCGATGAAAGGAACTCCCCTGATGGATCACCCAAGGTACCTGACCTAACTATGATCCATGCAGACTTATTACATTATAGACCCACGCAGGGGTGTGGAAATTCCGTTTACAAAAATTCAAGTGCTGGGGTATAAGATACCCAGTAGAACCATCTCTGTCTCCAACATAGATAAACACTTCATGATACATGAGTTGACCCCTGTGCTGCATAGGCGGTCAACAGGTACGATATCTGAATCAATGTTTTCACATGGTTCCATAGGATGATCAAGTTGTTCTTTTTCGTCATTTTCGTTCTCTGTGCTTTCTTCATTAGGTTCTTCAATCTCTTCTTCTTCTATAGTTTCTTCTATGGATTTCTTGAAAGCCATCTTTTCATTGAATGTTACATCTCTGCTTACTTCGATTTTGTGTTGTTCTGGAATATATATTCTATAAGCTTTGGATGAATCATTGTATCCCATGAATATCCCCTTCTTTCCTTAGGGTTCTAGTTTATTCCTTTTATCCTTGGGAATGTGAGAGTAAACAGGGCATCCAAATATTCTTAAGTTTTCCACATTAGGTTTCTTACCTGAGAAGGCTTCATCTGGTGTCATGTCCTTTAATATATAATGAGGACTTCTATTCTGCACATATATTCTTGTCATTGCTGCTTCTCCCCATAAGAACATGGATAGACCTTGATCATTTAGTAAGGCTTTTACGGTTTCTTCGATAGATCTGTTCTTTCTTTCTGCTACACCATTTTGTTGAGGATTATGAGGAACAGTCAGCTCCCTCCTAATCCCTGCCGATTTGCAGAATGCCACGAATTCCTTCGAGGTGTATTCTCCTCCATTATCTGTTCTTAATGTCTTGATCTTCTTGTTTGTGAGGTTTTCTATCTCTGCTTTGAATTCTTGAAACTTGTTGAATACTTCGTCTTTTGTCTTCAATAGATATAGCCAAGTCTTTCTTGAATAATCGTCTATGAAGATTACATAGTAAAGAGATCCTCCTAGAGATCTGACTGGCATCGGACCGCAAACATCTGAGTGTATTTGATCTAGGATCTCCTTAGATCTGTTGTTGCTGCTTGGGAACGGTTTCTTGATATTCTTCCCAAGGGCACATCCTTTGCAAATTCCTTCATGTGTAGATTTCAATTCTGGTATTCCTTCAACCATTCTTCTGAGAAAGGGTAATGCTTGATAATTAATATGAGCGTACCTTCTATGCCAAAGTTCATTAGGGTTGACTTCGTCATGTACGAGGGCTTCTTCATTTTGTTCTAGTAGTCTATACAAATCTCCTTCACGACTTCCAATAATCCTAGCATTCTCTATGCTGGAGTCTTTATGCCATGATAATACTTTTCCATCCACGAAAGCTATTATGTTTCCTTTGTCTTCTAGGCAAGATATCGATACAAGATTCTTTTCTAAACCAGGTACATATAAAACATTGCTTAAGTGAACATTGTTACCTGATTTCAACTTGAAGGAGGCTTGTCCAAATCCTTCGACTGGGTAAGTGCTTTTGTCTCCAAGCTCTACCTTGTACAATGTCTTCTTCTCATTTAGGTTTGAGAGTCTAGCTTGATCTCCCTTCATGTGCCTAGAAGCTCCACTATCGATTATCCACATGTCATCTTCAATCGTTCCAGTGAGTGCTGAGTAGTGTAGAAGACTAATCGTTTCACTCATGTCTTCGGTTCACTGGTACCTGTGTTGATTTGTGTACCTTGGGAGGTGTTCCCCATGTGTTATTCCTTCCTTAGCACATGTGGGAGAGACATTTGCCTTTGTCCTATGTACTTTATGTTCTATTTTGTACTTGACTTTGGTTAAAGTGCAAAATGTCACTTTTTCATAAAGTGAACATTAAATCNACCTGGTCATGCTTTGATCCAAAACTTCAACTTTGACTTTTCTGTCTTCTGAGATAGCCAAAAGGTGCGTTGAACTAGGGCGCATCTGAATATCTTCTCCTTGAGTGAGATGCTTCATCAAAAGGTGTTGGATCTGAGATTAGGGTTTCTGCAACTGCTTCTGCTAGTAACCCTTGCGGCAGTCTATTGGAAGCTGCTCTGCTAGTAACCCTAGCGGCAGTTCCTCAGCGAGCTCAATATCCTAGCGGCTATGCTTCCTTCCAGCGTTTAGACTGAATGGAGGTGTGGGCCCATAACCTGTTAGAATATGAAGGATTGTGCTCGTTTTACCAGACAATACCCTTATCACCCAACCATAGGCCAAAGCCACCCTCAAAGCACCTTGACCTTGACAGAGAAGAATCCTGGTAGCAATTAATAGCCAAGCAAGGCTAATGCACCAAGCAAGAAAGTAACCAAAGYTGATCAGATAGTCCAACCCAGAAACTGGCACAACACCTTYCCCAGAACTTGCACACAAAACTACCAGAYTGCAGTGCGCACAAGTGACTTCTGCAATTCTAAGAATGTGTCAAATGAGAGACTGGCGMCCTGTATTTATAGTATTTCTGGCAGACTTGCCTGGGCCGACTTCTACTTCTGGGTACTGATTAATTCATATTATTTATCTTTCTTCAACCGACATCTCGTCTAGGGTTACATTCATTTCTTTGCTTCCTTCCAGAATATTCTAATCTCGTCATAGGTCACAATAGAGGTTCATAACTCCCGAAGCTACCATAATATCAACACATACCACAAGCAGATTGAAAAGGTTATACAGGGAAAAATCCCAACAAGTCCTTCTGACACTATGAATTTGCAAGATGAGTCTCCCACTATAGTTTTTGGTCCTCACATAGATGATAAGGAATAATTTGTTGCACCTTTCTATGTGACCCTAAATATCCATGACAAAATGCTACATAATTGTATGCTTGATTCTGGAGCATCTCATACTCTTCTGCCAAAGTAGTAATGGAGAAGTTGGGGTTAGAAATAACTAGGCCCTACCATGACCTCTATTCCTTTGATGCCAAAAAAAGTGAAATGTGATGGGTTGATTAAAGACATGGTGGTCACTTTGGCACAGCTGCATGTCAAGAGTATTATGACGGATGTGGTGGTGGATGATGTACCTGCAAACTATGGGATGTTGCTATCCAGAACATGGGAAAAAAAGTTGGGTGGTACAATGCAGATGTACATGAATTATGCTATTGAACCAGTTTTTGGACGAGAGAATAGGAGATTATACAGAGAAACAAAGTTTTCCTATGTGGTTAGTGATCAAAACAACTCTGCAAATCACCCCATATATGTTGTTGATGAAGACCTGGGTTGGTGCATCCTCACAACAAATGAAGAATACAAGGAAGTCTTGACTCCTGTAAGCCCCATTGTAAGCCATGTTGTAAGCCCTGCCCAAGAAGCCCATGGTATATGGAGGATGTATTTTAATGGAGCATATTTGAAGGATGGAGTGGGAGTTGGAGTAGTGCTCATTTCCCCTAAAAAAGAAATTCATTTGTCCTACAAGTTGGAGTTTGAGGCCACTAATAATGTAGTTGAATATGAGGCCCTAATTCTTGGTTTGGAAGTAGCAAGGAAGATGCAAATCATTGAGTTGGTGGTCTTTGGAGACTCGGAGCTTGTGGTGCAACAAATCAAAGGTTTCTATTAGACAAGGCATCCTAGGATGAGAGCATAGAGAAATCAAGTATGGAATTTAATTGATAATTTTTACAAAGCAGGTTGATTCCTTAGCAATAGCAGCCAATACCTTTAAAACTCTTCTTGTCCCTATTATCCCCTACCCTAGGGATAACTAAGGAGATCACGTCTCGAGGCCCACAGGTCCTAGACATGGAGTACCGAGAGGCAGACCACTTGAGCATGGCCTCGGAGGGCCCCTCTTTTCTTCAGTGCAGTCCATTCATCATCAACAGCAGTATCCATCCCCACCAGCCTAGTCCTGAAGTAGCGGTGAGTCTTTCTCCATGAGGTAATGAGTCCAGGTATCATGGTATGTATCACTCTGATTTTTTAAGCACTTGAATTTTTTGTATCGAATCCTTCTTCATTTCATAACGTTTGCTTGGAAATTATGCTATTTTCTTCATTTGTACCTGGAAGGGTGATATGGTGCCCTAGTAAGTTGATCTCCCTTTAGGATAGGTTGCCACTAGGTGGGTCTGTGAAAGGTCATCGTCTGTTCCCTCCATACTTACCACTTTCCATCTTTATTCCTCTCATCTCTCCCTACCTTTGTTTGGGCATTGGGATTGGCCACGCTAGGAAGGGTTGTACCTTGCCTTCTGGGAAGAAGGGGCTAAAGGCCCAAAGGGTAAAAGTAGCTGGCAAGAGTTAAAAGCCAATGTTGAAACCTTTGAGATGCTTCACCCACGGATTCCCGAGAAAGCAATGAAAAGCTTCTCAGTAAGAAAAGGGAAGCCATAAGATACATAAACATTCAAGGTACTGGTTGATGGATAGGAGGTCTCATCACGAGCCGGCCTATTATGACCATGGGCATGTATTGGTATGACACTACCCACTATCTGGTCACCAAACTAGGGTAGTGGCTCTTGGTGGCATAGCCAAGAGAAAGGGGGTTTCATCACAAGCCAACCTTCTCGTCTCCGTGAAATGTTTGTGGATAACACTATCACCTCTGGTCATCAAGCCAGGACAGTGGCCCTCAACTTTTCCCTTGAAGCACAAAAAGCAAAAGATCAAAAGAACTAAAGCTAAGAATAAAAGGCAATGAATGGGCTAGGAAAAAATTGCATTTATGACAAGGTGCAACTCGCCCTCTACAAAGGCACCCACGGGTAAGACTTACATTTCCCTATTATTACTACACCCCATGCCCAAACACTTACCCCATGCCATCGCATACACTTACATGACTTGGATTGGCTCCCACCTGGGAAACACCCCAAACTTAAGGGAGGTTAGCCAAATAGGTCACCCTGAGACCTTCTCCAAACCTAACTTGTTAAATTGCATAACGTCTTTGAGCATTTGTCTGGGTTAAGGGGGGGTTTGATGCAGATGTTTGGGTAATTTAATTATTGGATGTGATTTACATGCTATGATCCCTGTGACTTATGAACCATTGGATGGCGTACTTCTTGTTGCAGGATCTTGCCCAATGGACAGATACACATGAGGGAATGATTAGCTCAGACCTTCATGAGGGCTTAAAGCCGACAGATGGATGATGTAACCCCAGCCAGGGATAAGAAGACATTGAAGATTTGCGCTAGGAAGAAAGAAGGACGCTGCCTTTGGAGGCACCCTGGCAAACCTAGACCTAGAGGGATCTTCTCTTCCACATGGACGTTGGCCCTTGACGGCCCAGGACGTCACCATCATGACCATGGATGTCATCCAGAGCTAGGGTTTTCATTTTGGAGGCATTTATGAGCCTAGTGGCACGTGTGGGCTTTATTTGGGGCCTTTAGAGGCCAAGTGCCCTATCTTTTAGGCTCAACGTTCCACCCTAGAAGGGCATGACGTCACCCTTGGAGGTGTCTTTAGATGCTAATTAATTTTATTTATGTCAAATTTGAATTTATTTGTAAATTGGCCAGGTCGACCTTATTTTGACCTAAAATTAATTAAAGGTCACCAATTTTGTATAAATAAACATAAAGTACTTTCATTTTACACATCATAACTCCTCACACAAAAGGAGAGGTCTGAAATTTGCACCCTAGTAAGGGCTATTGGCTGAAATTGTGAGGCACACTCTTGTATAACGCTGATTTTTGAAAGTTGGATCAATCTTGGAAGCTTTTATGGTGATCTTGCATGGTATTTTCATGATTATTTTTGGTGCAAGTAGGTAAAATCTGCATTTTTTGTCATCTGTTGAATGGTTTATGTATGGTTTTATTTGCTCATACAAGATTATGAAATTGCATGATATACTTAATGGTTGAAGTAAGGAACTTAAATTGCTACTTTCTTACTTTCTATTTGCCAAGATTTTCATTGAATTGATTTAGTGACTAGTGAAACCCTAGAGCCCTAGTTTGCTAGCACTCTAAGGTTTTGACCTAGTTATCTTTGCCTAAGTTTGTATCCCATAAGAAGCCTAAGGAGAGCAAGGTGTTAGGGCCTAGAATTGTCTACACCCTAATATCTTGTTTCTCGAGAAAAATGCATAGGGGGACTTAAGTTACTACTTCTCCTATGCATTCTCCCTCTTAGACTTTTGTGCACTTTCAAAATTGATTTGCAACCTTAGAAGAAGTTGTCCACTTGACTCCATAAGCCCTAGAAGGCACTAGTTCTAGCCTCTCTCTTATTGAAGGATTGATTAAACACGCAAACACTATTCTCCTAAGATTTTACTAACTATCTAGAATTGCCTAGATCACTAACCTATTTGTTGATGTTACAAAAGATTGCTACAGCCATCTAACTGCAGCAAATTTTCTGCAAAACTGACCTTTAATGCTAGCTAGACACTTCAAAAATTGCTTGTGACAATTGATTATCATTTTGTCTAGTAAAAGCTACCTTTTCATTGTCTTTTCAAGCAATTTTGAGGCATATTTCTTACAGTTGTTAAAAAATACTTATTGTTGTTGTAAACTTTCAAGTTGTTGCAATTTTATATCAGCCAGCGTATATTTCAAAGGTTCATTGTCTTATTGAAGCACTAACATCATTTTGTACTTGAAACTATCATATTTTTGCTTATTGTCTTGTTTTGGGCAGGTTCACTTCAATCGTTACATTTGCTTCATCTCTTAAGACATAAGATCTTTTGACTTGAGTGACCAGTGAAAGGGGGGTATTCTTGCATCCTTGTCTTAGTTTCATCATCCCTTTAGGTCACTAGGGACGTCTCCCTTGGGGTAAACATAACATACTCCTAAACAAAAAGGGGTTTCCTGTTAAGGTGACAGTGATAGGTCACCCCCTTGTTACGTCAATTTTGCCTCACTTGCCTTGGGCTTTGGGCAAGTACAGATTGTGCGATAACAGTCCCCCAAATCAGATATGAGATTGAGATGAGATACAGACCTTCCATCCCTGATAACATAAAATACTAGCAAGTGTTTGAAAATGATCAACATATCAAAAGATTCATGGAGGTCATGGATGAATTTGCTAGCACCCATATAGATTAAAATGATGAAGGAAATAGGGAACCCATAACTAAAGGAGAAATGCAAATGACCTCTGAGTTTAGTGAATACATTGCTAGGCATAAAGTTCTTCAACTAAAACATAACTTTATTCCTAAGGGATTGGTGCCCCTGGAGCAACGTTTTGAGAGAAATGATGTACCCATAAAGCCCACAGTTTTACCCAAAGATAATAGCACTGAAGAACGCAACATTGGGACGGAACAGGAACCAAAATACATAAAGTTGTCCAAAGAAATTTCTCCCAAGCATAAGGAAAAATACTTGCAATTGTTCAAAGAATATATGGATGTCTTCACTTGGAAGTATGAACACCTAAAGACCTATGATACCAGCATCATCCAATATAGGATACCACTCAAGCCTGGTACTAAAACTTTTAGGAAGAAGCTAAGGCGGGTCAACCCTCTTTACTACCCACAATTGAGAAGGAGGTGAGGAAATTACTTGACGCTCAAATCATCATTCCCCTTAGGTATTTTGAATGGGTGGCAAATATGGTTCCGTTTAGGAAGAAGAGTGGAGAGATAAGGCTTTGTGTGGACTTCAGAAATCTGAATAAATGCACACTGAAGGACAATTACCCTCTGCCCAAGATGGATCACATACTTCAAAAAGTTGTGGGAGCAAATAGGATCTCCATGATGGATGGTTTCTCAGGATATAACCAAGTGGCAATGCATCCTGATGATAGGGAAAAAACAACTTTCACAACCACATTAGGGACTTTCATGTATGATAAAATGCCCTTTGGTTTGATAAATGCAGGAGCTACTTTCCAACGTGGTAGAAAAGGACAGATTCATTGTTATATATCTTGATGATATGACTGTCTTCTCCAAGACAAATGAGGATCACATTAAGCACATAAGGCAGACCTTTGTGAAGTGCAGAAAATTTGGCTTGACATTGAATCCAAAGAAGTATTATTTTGCTATGACTGAGGGCAGACTCTTAGGTCATATAGTGTCAAAAGGAGTAAAAATAGACCCAGAGAGAGTGGAAGCAACAAAAAATATTGCTATACCTAGAAACAGGAAAGAAATACAATCTTTCCTAAGCAGAATCAACTTCCTGAGAAGATTTGTCCCAAATTTCGTTGAAATGGTTAGGCATATCACCAACATGTTAAAGAAAAATAATGAAGTGAAGTGGACCCCTTGTTGAAGTTTGAGTAGCTTCGAAAGATATTCTTATTATATCTGTATTGTATTAGACCAAGTCAAAACCCTAAAAGAATAATATTATGTTGTGTTTGTAAAGTCGACCCTATTGTGCCTTTGTAAAAGTAAAATGTATATTAGAAAGTGTCATTTGTACAAGTCAGCCCTAACCTAATTACAAGGTGACTCAACTTGTATTTATAAGAGGCTAGGCGCCTCACTTGTAGAAAAACACACAACACAAGCTCTCTCTCTCAAGGAAAAGTGTGCAAGTCTTAGAAGGAGACGCAACTTCAGAGTAAGGTTGTTTTCGTGGAGGGTTTTGGTTATATGTTGGATGTCTATCTTGGTCTAGTGGTGCGTTGCCCTATTCTGGTTAGGGTTTCCAATTTATCTTCTTTTTGTGAGATCTCTCTTGGAGAGAGACATTGTACTTGTTGATGAATCTATATTGAAGAAGCTTTGTTGGGTTTTCTCCCCCAAGAGGTTTTCCTAGGATAAATCTTGTGTATATTGTGGATGTCTTTCTTTCAGTGATCTTTAAGTATCTTGTTCTAATTGTTAAAAGTTAAAGAATATTGAATACACTTAACTGCTTAAGAGAAATTTTAACACCCCTAAAGCTAGAGAATCTTTTCAAATAATCAAAGAGGCATTGGGAGAATCCCCAGTTTTAGTCAGCCTAAATTATGATAAGGACTTCTTCATTTTTTCTTTTGCTTCAGAACATACTATAGTTTTTGTCTTATTGCAGAAAAAACAATGAGACTCGGGAGCAACCTATAGCCATCTTCAACAGAGCTTTGAGGGATGCAGAATTGAAATACAGTAATTTGGAGAAACAAGCATATGCCCTGGTTAAGTCATTAAAATCATTCAGAGATTAAATATTCACTCTGAAACGTTTGCTTATGTACCTAACAATGCCATCAAGGACATTCTCACACAGCCTGACAATGAGGGAAGAAGAGGCAAATGGATTGCTAAGATGCAGGTGTGTGATTTGGAGATAAAGCCCACCAAGTTGGTAAAGGGACAAGGGCTGGCCAAACTCATGGATGAATCAAATTACAAGGCCATTGATTTAAATTCTCTAGCAGCAAACATCATGGCAACACAAGGAGGAGAGGAGAAACACCAGAACCATCTTATGAGGTAAGCCCTAGGTTCGTTGAATCTAATTGGTATAAAGATGTGATTTTCTACCTTTAGAATCTAAGTTGCTCACCTGCGTGGGACAAGGCTAAGGCCAGGTCTATCAAGCTCAAGGTTGTGAAGTACTTTATTTTGGGAGAAAATTTGTTCTGGAAGGTCCAGTAGGAATATTGTTGAATTGCCTTACTAAAGAAATTATCAATGAATTTCATAAAGGGATATGTGGAGGTCATCATGCATGGAGAGCCACTGCATATAAAATCCTCAGAGCTGGCTATTATTGGCCCTCGTTATTTTCTAATGTGAATTGCATGGTTAGGGCTTGTGTAGAATGTCAATTGGTTAGGGTCTATCCCGTGACAATTTGGGGCTTTTCTCCTTTAATTAGTTGTCTTTTCATCGTTGTTTTTCATCTTATATCAGTTCAAGTGGAGAGTGAAAAAGTGTGCTAACAAGACCTCTAGATGCTCTGTCACCAAGTCTCCATCATCCATCCTCAAGAGTTACAGCTTCTTCCAAAGGAAAAGTTTGTTTACTAGGGACATAGACTGGTACAAAGCCCTTAACTTATCACATAACACCTTGGCTGTAGCTTCTCCTGAGACATTCAATAACAATGAATCAGAAAGACACAACCGAATTGTTCTCTTTGCCATCCTATCCAACTTCACCCAATCTTCTGTCGACATACTCGTAGGTGCAATACCAGGATCCACAACGACCCATTGTTCTTTGTCTACCAAAAGATCCTCCTATGGTACTCGAGGACTTCAATAGCAAGCCAATGCGATCCCCATCGCCCCCCTCACCAACAGTCATCATATCCAAGAGACCTTGACCTCATTGGCTTCATCTTCAAATATATCTCTCTCTCCTTCTTGACTAATATCGAGTTGTCCAACTCCTACCTTGGACGCTCTCACTTTTGTGTCACCATCTCTATGATATTGTCATATACACGTTATTTTTGGTCTTAACTAGACTTAGAACTTAGCCTTGTCAGATATTTACGTAGACTATACTTTCAATTTTCTTGTATCTTTCTCTCTCATTATATAGGAGCTACTTTTGCACTCCCACATTGTATTCACACTAGATGTACCCTTTAGTCCCATTGACCTACTTTTGTGATAATTTTTTGGACATTAATAAAATTATCTTATCTTATCTAACACTTGGTTCACTACAAGTGTCATTTGTTGGATTGTTTGTCTTGTTGTTTCATTGTTTGAAATTTATATTTGAACTTGTTGATTCCCTACATGAGGTCTCTATCGGTTTCCTTTGTTGTGCCTAGATCTCATACAACCTTTGTTGCTCATACCTCTACTTCATTCTTATTTCCATTGGATTTCTCGGACACTTATCCCAACCATGATAAGAAGTATTGTGTACCTTGCAATACGTGTGTCTATTCTTCAACATTTGTCCTTATCCAAAGTCGTCTCAGGGACATTTGATTGGGGTTCTGATCAAATCTCACTCTTTCTTTCAAACAGATTATTTCACTGGTCCCAAATTTTATGATAACAGTGTACACTTGATCCCTCCCCCCGGAGAATTTCAAATCTTAAAATAAGTCCATTCTTCTACCATATATATTTCATCGTGCCTGATTGTTGACCACCTATTTCAACTAGGGGGTCAACTCCATGTGCCATGAAGCTATGTACCTGATGATGCAACAAAGTTTGAATACTTTCTCGTTCTACAAGGCATTTTTGGCCTCGACACGTCTTTTTGTAATTGGAATTTCCGCTCCCCTACGTGGGATTATAATGTAATGGGTCTGCATGGATCATATTGTAGGTTAGTTGCCTAGGACTTTATCATTAGGGAATTCATTTCATCGAGTTTTTTTTTTCCTCGGGTAATTAATTTGGCCTAACCAGCCTTTTCAATTACTCTTGAGTTTTTCACTCCCACAATAATCTTCCAAAGTGGTGAAAGGCATTCTAATGATCGATCCCTATGGATGACTAGTGTCTAGGAATATTTTAAATGACCATGCTAGATATCTCCTAGAGTCTTGCGGAATTCCGTCAAGTTTTAATAGGATTTTTTTTTTTTTTTCTAAATTACCTAGTTAATGGTAATTTTAATTATTTTTTATGTAAAAATGTAAAAACTAGGTCCTTGGGAGTTTTTATAGGGGTATTTGTGCTCAAAAGAAATGGAATGAGACCCCCTACACCCTTGGACCAAGTTTCAGCTCAATTGGACAAGTTTTGCTAGGTCATTGTCCATGAGGAGTCCAAGTCAGTCTAGAGTCAACAATTTAATTGTTTAATTGACAAAGTCAAAATGTCATTTTTTGTAAATAATGAAACAAAAAGGTTAGAGAAAGAGTGGGAGATGATTTTAAACCCCTTTCCTAAGTTAGAGAAACACGTTTCCTAACGTAAACACCCCCCTCATCTAGCCACCACTTCATTCCATCCATCTCCCTAAGCAAAGTAAAAAACTTGCTTTCTCCCTAAGTTCACTTTCCTAAATCTAATTTGTTGTTGGACTTTGTCAAAAAGGTGCCACCTCACCCCCTCACTCATTTTCCAAAACCCTAAAAGTGACTCTTCCTTGACTTTGTCTATTTCTCTTGGATGTGTGACACTTGTAACTCATCTAAGAGGGGTCACTCTTGGCCCCCAAGTATAAAAGAAAGCCTCCCCTCCCTCATTTCACACATCTACTCTTGGTATTGTTACAATGCCAAAATCTCTCCCTCTCTTCTCTCTCTCTCTCTCTCTTCTTGTTCTCATTCTTTCTTCTCAAGCTTGTGGCAAGTATTTATTCAAGCTTGTTTCTATTCTAATAAAGAAATCTTTAGAGGATCCATGGTGTTGAGAGTCTTCTTGGTGCCATCTTGCTACATATCAGGTGATCTTGTTATTGTTTATTTATCTTGTGTATGCTTAGCTTATAGATCTAGAGTAGGAACTCCAAGCAAAGTATTTTGCTTGGATAGATTTGTGGATAGATCTAGTGAATTGTTTATTTGGGTATTACAAAGTATTTTGTTTTACCATCTAAATTTACTCACATCCTCTCTATTTTTGTAGCTTTTCTCACAAGACTTGCAGGTTACCTGAGGATTTGGAGTGAAGATTTCAGATTTGGAAATCTCTCTTTCTACCCACTTAAACCCTCTAAAAATTTATGTTTCTTATTTTTGTTCTATTCTATACATCTTTGGGCATTCTAACATACTTAGATAAAGTTTTTATACATTATATGCTTGCTGAAATTTACACAGAAAATTTCTGGTTATTGCTAACAGAAATTTTCCCAAGTTTTTGGTGTTTTTGCAACTTTTCCAGCAAGTTTTGTTTGCTGATTTGTTGCAGGTCTGCACTAAAAAGAGGAGGATCTACAGCCCAAAACATCAAATAGAGCCTCCTAAGTTGGGGTAACATCTTCCCAACTCTTTCTCCTTCTTTCTTACATTGTAAGCAAGCTCCAAGAAAGTCTCTAGGGTTTGCACTTTGTTATCGCACAGTTTGTAGGGTAGGTTTAAGTAGCTTGAAAGGCAAGGCTCAAACTAGCGTAACAGGAGCTTCCCCACCCACTGTCACCTCGATGGGGAGCTCTTTCTATTCAGAGTGGCTAATCCCAAGGGAGACGTCCCTAGTAATCTGGGGTTCTGAAGGAAAAGATCAAGGGTTTAAGGCTCAAAGGTTAAGGTAAGCTTTTCCCTTCACAGATTACTGCCAAATGGATAGTCAAGGATGAAGGTATTCCACTGAGAAAGGCACTTGTTTGTGAGACAAGGCAAATAAAACTAAAATGTGCATGCAGTGGTTAGTACTTCAAAATATCAATGACTATCTTTAGTATATATGAGCAAATAATAAATGCAATTATTGACGAAGTCAATGATTGCAAATTAAAGCTAAGACTTATATTATTACTTCCTCAATAAATACAAAGAGATATTGGTATTCAAAAGATCATTCAAGCCATGTTTAATGAGGTGATATGGTTTTAGGGATGTCCAGTCATAGTAAGACCAAGGGCAGGTGTTGTCTGTGGGTGCCTTTGTAGGAGGCGAGCTGTACCCGTCATGGATGCATTTTTTCCAAGCCCTTTTATTGCCTTATTTTTCTTTTATAGCTTTTTCTTTCTTTTTTACTTCAAGGTCTAACCAGAGGACACTGCCTTGGCTTGGTGGCCAGAGCTGACAGCGTTACCCACTGGTATCTTCGCAGAAATGTTAAGGCTGGCTCGTGATGAGACCCCCTTTCCTTTGGCCATGCTACCAAAGGTCACTACCCTGGCTTGGTGACCAGATAGTGGCAATGTCATACTGCTAAATACCTATGAACATAATGGGCTGGCTCGTGATGAGACCTCCCATCCTCTTGGTTAGGTCTTGTTTTTTATTATTTTTCTTAGGGTCCCTTTAGTTTCTTATCGAGAGGCTTTTTATTGCCTTCTCGGGAATCCCCTGGGCGAAGCATCTCTAGGGTTTATTTCCTATGGCTTTTATCTTTTACCAGCTGTTTTTACCCCCTGGGCCTTTAGCCCCTTCTTCCCACAAGACAAAGTGTAACCCTCAAAGGTCATCCTAATGGCCGGACTAGGGGAGTGGGATGGATGAGCGGGGTATAAGATGTAAAATGATAAAAATGGTGGGAGCGGACGATGGCTTTGCAAATCCCCCTCAGTGGCTAACCAAAACCCATGAATATCAACTTGCTAAGTTACCCCATCAATCACCCCAACAATGGTCAAGTGGATTAGTGTAAGATCCAAGCAATCATCAGAAATGAAAGGAACCTAATGCATGTATAAGAAGGTTATAACGATCAAATATGACACATACCATGATACCTCGGACCAATTACCTCATGGAGCAAGAGTCCTCTCCGATGCAAGCCCAGGCCGGTGGTGACGGAAGCTGCTATTGCTGACAGGACAAATCTGACGAAGAAAAAGAAAGATGGGCCCTCCAGGGCCATGCCCAAGTCAATCCCGCTCTCGGTACTCCATGTCTGGGACCATGTGGGCCTCGAGACATGATCTCCTAGTTATCCCTAGATATCGGGGATAACACACTCCTCATAAAAAGTAATTTTTTGTGTTTTTTCTTTTTATTTGCCTACACCTTGCATAATGGATTGGCCAAGCCACCCATACAAAATCGTAAGGCTAGGATTTAGATTTAATTTTATGTTTTAAGCTTTATCTTGTTTGCCCCACTTGTCCTTAAGACAAGCTTGTGTGGCTAGGTTTATTTGTTTTCCTTTTTCAAGTTATTTCTTTTCTTGCATTCTTTTGCCTACACCTAGCAAAGAGGCTTGGCTTTGCCACCCATGCTATATCGTAAGGCTAGTTTAGTTTGTTAGATAGTTGATGGTTTATGCTTCTAGTTGCTCTTTCAAGTTCATGTGATATCTTAGTAGTTTAGAAGCACTTATTTCCATTTACTTTCTTGCTTAAGCCCATGGAGGCATATTTTATCTACTTGTACATTCTTTTCAAGCATTTCTCATTTCTTTTCTTTCAAGCACTTGTCATTTTCATTCAAGCACTCAACTCAATAAACCTTAATCATTTACTCAATCCATCTTAATCTTAAGGGATCAATTTATTTAGTTTAATTAGAACACCCACTACTATTGCAACTTTCGCCATCAAACAAGGAACTTGTGGAGACGGCTTGGGGTGCTAGATCATGGATGATCTCATGACACTAGGTTTCCCCCTTGTTGAACACCCTTGTTTCCTGGATTGACCTGTGGAGCTAGGGTAAGGCCTTGTTTTCCTTGCTTCTTGAGCACCCAACAGTCCTTTTGGCCAAAGCAGTGAGAGTTTTGGGGAAGTCATCTAATCTAGGATTTCAACATTCACTTAATTAAGCATAACTCTAAAATCTTCTCACAAGTAACCTATGGTTTAACTTCACACTTCATTTTAAGTGGTCCATGCTCTTTAATTTATGCAACACTTTCATTTCAAGTATCTTTTAAGCAATCTTATTGAGCATCTTGCGGTAGTTGAGTTGTTGAGCATTAGTGCCCGTGGAGGCTTTACTTCAAGTTTTATCTATTCCTCTAAAAGTTGCGCACTTTTGCCCGTGGAGGCCTTTTCTTCCATCTTTATCTTATAACCCCTTGAAGTTGCGCACCTCTCTTGGGGCACTTCATTGTTTGGGTTTTGATGTTGTGTTTGTTGTAAGTGCAATCTTGATCTATCTCCTTTCATTTCTTGCAAAATCAAAATAAAGGTTAGATCTAACAAGTGCTTACCTATTTCATTTGTTAATAGTTGTATCTTTGTATCTAGTTGTATCATAATTCATTTAGATATTCTTCATTTGTAGATAACTATTCTTTATTTGTTGTAACTATAATTATTTTGTATTTAATCTAACTTGTAAAGTTATTCTTTGGTTTGTTTAAACTCTTGTTGTAACTTTAGTTGACCCCTTGCCCAACCTTAGGCACTAGTCTTAGTTGACTTAGGGAAAGGGTTGCTTGTCATTGAAGGTTTTCATTTGCATTGCTTGCCTCTCATATAGGCTAGTTTCCCCCAACCTTTAATAAATTCAAATTAACTCCTAGAACACATCTAATAACTCACATAGTAACTAGGGACTACCCCCCTTAGCTTCCCTAGGAGTAAGCCTAGACGGAAGGAGTTCAAGTCAAGGTGACAATGGGCTTGAACTTAGACATTGTGTCTCCGAGGACACACTAAGTGGATTGAGACTTAGTCCACGTTTGCAARTGTCTATAAGGACAGCAACACCTGACAAAATTTGTAATCTGACAATAGTGCTACTAGTTCTGGCCTGAAATTAAAGAAGATACAACAATTTAGAGTCAACTGCTATCTTCATAAATTTTCTTGTCTGTAGCTGTCCAGTTGSAAATTGCAAATATCAAAACACATACTTAAAATCTATGAATATTTGGCTTTTTGTTGCCCGAAAATTTCTATTTGTCCATGCCTTTGTGTGTTATTTTGCATGTCCAGAATCCCCACTATTTCTCTTTAATGCTTTTCTAGGTTTTGATTGCCCTAATGGCAACATACATGCGCCACCTTTACAACAAGCAGCCCATAGAGACACTAATAACAAGGATGACAGAAGCAGCAAGAAAATAGTTGTCAATGTCAATGTTAGGAGAGAATGCATGCCAAACTTACATTAATGTTTTAACACATTTTCTTATGCTATAAATCATTAATTATGTTTACTACTTTCAAACAAGTACGTATCTTCAATGCAGCCATTTTTCTTTGAAAAAAATTGTACCCTCCAAAAATTTGATTGATGAAGTATCTTTAACAAAACTTATTTGCCTATTTCTACTCGTACGATTTTGTCTGATTGTTGTTTTCAACAAATCAAGAGATTAAAAACTCAACTCTATATTTAGACACAGGTGCAATCACTGCAGTGAAACAGACATGTTTAAAACCAAAAAAAAATGAATTATAAAAAGGAGTTCATAGAAGAGAAATTGGGGCAGTGTAAGCACACCTTAGGAGGAATGTTTGTCATTTCAAAATATCCTCCACGTTGCCCACACTCACCCCAGTATCCTTTTGATACAGTATGATATGACACAAGTTGGAGTTCTTTGCTGAAAGGTAAGCCCATGTCCATCAAAACCTACACACAAAATGCAGAAATATTTTATTAAAAATATGTTACTAGTCAGTACAGTTCATCAACAAGTATGCCACAATGTTGGAGCAGAGACCATACCTTCTTTGCGCTTACAAAGGGGCGCTCATCCTGATAAATGTTTTGTTGATAAACCTCATCTGCTAACAATACCAGATTCTCAGCATAACAAAATTCAAGTAGTTCCTTAATATTATCCCTGCTTAGACACTGACCAGTTGGATTTCCTGGATTTATCATCACCATGGCTCGAACCTTCAGTCACCAAAACCAAGTTTGTTTGAAATGATCAGAATAGGATCTTATATATGATTCACTCATGTTTCTACTCAGCATGCAAGTAAAAAATCCTATGCGTTGGCAATACATGTGCATTGAAAATCCCCAAGAGTTAACTCAATCTGTTGGTCCACTGTTGCCAGGACACTGCCAGTAATCTGGAGCGCTGTGCAGGTGTCTGGTTCAATACCCACAGGGTTAGGTACACTAAGTCTACACCACCTGCTTTACACTACTTACTGTTCTTGGAAGGGGTGGAACTTGGAAGTGCTCGGGAGTTTCCCGGGGAGTTATTTCCGAGAAAAAAAATACATACGAATTGAAAAATAAGACCATATGGCACTTAAGTGGACAAGGAAATTTGCTTATTACAGTTTCTTCTAAGCTCTCCTTAACAAAGATTCTTTGCTTGTTTTTGGAAATCATTACAAAAATATAAAATTGTTATGGACAGGAAATACAGTCTAAAGGATGTCAAGTTCTTTAGCATACAAAGCATATTATGTTGTGGATAACATAGAAGTAATTATCAACCCACTTTTCTGAGAGGTTTCTAATTCTCAAAGATAAGCATGGTCCAACCAAGTCCAATTTTACAGATGTAATAAACACTTACAGTTATTCCTTTATAACGGGCTTCCGAAACCGATTTCCTTAAATCGCCAACGTCCAGACCCCAATTTGCACTCTCGTCTAGGTAGTACGGTACAAGAGTGCCGCCAAATAGGGAGATAGCTGCTGAGTAAAGGGGATACTGTGGAACTGGAACTAAAATCTGCAGACAACACCTTTCTTGAAGAGTTAACCTCGGATCATCATCAATGAGCATAGTTAAATCTAAGGCACTGCTAATAAATATATCATTATATTTGATTTGTAAATAAGAAGCTTGCCTTCTTTATGGAAAGAACGTGAAAAAAAATAGTCAACACACATAGAGTATAGATTAACAGTGCATGGTAACTAAATAAGAACACAGTGTAGCAAGCTATACAACAACAATTTAAACAGAAGCTCATATCCAAGATTGTTTCCAGGTTGCTCTTAAGTGTGTCCTTTGTAAGTGGTGTGTTGCCTCTCATAATGTATGAGGGCAAACCCTTGTAATTTTCATCACACATGTCAAAGACTTGCAGGATGGCATTAATGGATTACTTAACAGATAGAGGGGCATTGTATGGATGCACACACTTTCCTCAGCACTTCCCTTATGGCATGACTGACCATGGCCAACAGTGGGCGCGTGGTATGATGGTGTCTAGAGGACAGTTTCTGCTTGCACACTCGTTTGTGCTCCTAGAGCATATCATGATTTTCAGTGGTTTATATGGAGGTACCTAGTTTCAAGATGTGTATTGTCTTCATTATTTGACTATCTACCATGGTACTTGGTTGTCATGTTGACCCCCCATGAGCACATCACCATGGTGGGATTATTTATGATGATTTATTGTTGTTATACCATGGTTAGATGAGGTACATTGTCTTCCTCGTTAGCATCATCATATCTTGTGTGGAAACTTGCATCCAGCACATGTGGTGTTTGTGGGGTGTTTGAGGGTCTTCCTGGTGTTTGTAGGTTCCATACATTGCTCATACATTTGATTGACCCTTGGCACATTTATGGACAGGGATACCCATCAACTAAGGGTTTCCCTAAGTATCATTGGTTCATTAGTGCTCCTGGATGTGCTGATTTAACTATTGGTGTATTCACTATGGTTCATGCTTATTATCATGTAGTATTTCTTTGTGGCACATATTTTATGGTGATCTAGCATATATTTCCTGATGGTGTGAATGCCCTCAAGGATACTGGCTATCTAGTGGTGATTTCTCATCCTTTGGTTGGTTGGTTGTTGGAGTAGAGTGCTCCCCTTATTGGGCATCTTTTGCACATCTTTGGAGGCATGGAGACCTTTGGCACAATTTCCTACATCACTCCATTTGTGCATCCATGGTTTTAGAAATTAGTGGATGTTTTGGTTGATAGTTTCTCCTTACAACACATGGTTTTCAATATATTATTCGTATTTTGGTGAGGATGTACCCTCTTGCATTCCTTCCTAGGATGAGTTGAGGAGTTATGGTGTTAGTTTATGGACCTCTAACCAATTTGGGATTTATTATATTATTTGTTAAGGGGAGGTTAGAACTAGTCTTACACATTCTTCAAGGGCACACTTATCCCTTTGATTATTTTATCTCACTTGGTAGTTGACATGTTGACTTGTCCACTCTCCTAGTGGAGCACTCCCTTTTGTGGACCTATTGCACATGTTTCTATGGATTACTATTTATGGCTTGTTTGTTGAGCCTTGAAGGTAGCGCCCTAACCACCTTGTGCAAATTTATTGTCGTTCCACTCCTTTGGTGGTTACTTCATGTTGACTTGTCCACTCTCCTAGTAGAGCACTCCATTAATTTATTGCTTTGGCACACATGTGGAGGTATTGTGTTAGAATTTGGTAGCTCGGAGGTACTTCTGCATTGGTGGTGCTCAGCATGCGGAAGTGACCGAGCACACTTTCTCCTTAGTGACTTTATAATTAGTTTTTATAAAGTAACTTTATAAAGTTGGGTCTTTTTATTTTTAAATGTAAAAGTGACTTTATAATGTTATGGGTCACTTTAGTGACTTAAGTAACCTCAACAGATGATTAAGTCGTGACCGTTGATCTCAAGAGAAAGTGAAGAGTCACTCAAGGGAGATCAAGGGTTAGAAGAGTTACATTTTGAAATTGCTTAAAGGTAGCTCGTGAGGGAGAGAGAGGGCGCACATCTTGAGGAGAGCTTGGAGGGAATGTGAAGGGTCACATTGTCCAAGAGAGAAATTTCTTGCTTGGAGGGAAAGAGTCACAGCAGAGGGAGTTGGCATGCATCCCTAGGTGAGCGATGACACGCATTCCAAGGTAGAAAACTGCATTTATTGTTGTCCATACTGCAGCTACACGAGGAGGTCATACAACAGTGATTGTTGGTCGTACAACAAAAGGAAAGGCACAAAAATCGAGGGTTGTCTTTTAACAACTGGTTGCCTTGATTTTCTAGGCAATTTTGCCGAGTAAAACTTGTTCTGCAAGGTACATTATAATGCTGAAATTTTCTGGCACAATTTCCAAGACGTTTTGGTATTGTTGCTGATTGTACAGGGCCGTACAGGCTATACAGCCAAGGCACATTTCCCAAGACTAAATTTTGGTTGAGTTTTCTGTAAGAGTATCTTGCTGGAAAGTGAGATAAGTACTGTGTTTAAATGTTGTTGTAAAGGTTGTTGTAAACTCTGATATTTTCCCTAGAGCTGAATAAGAAATTTTATCCTTAAGCTGTCATTTTTCCTGTGTATTCTTCAAGGGGTATTGCCCAGAATTTATGGTGCCAAATGTGTTATTTTGTCTGCTGTTATGAGTTATTTCTGCTGCTGATTTAATTTCAGATCTATATCATCTAGTGTTTTTTCTCATTAAGTACAGTTTTGTATTGGATTTTAACACTTTACTATTGAAACTTAATAGGAGGTTGAAATCTGAGTTTGATATAGTGAGTTTCTGAGCTATATTTTCAACATGGGATCAGAGCTAGGGCCCTGAAGTTCAGTGGGCAGTTTTGGCACTGTTATCCCCTACCCTAGGAATAACTAAGTTGATCATGTCTCGAGGCCCACGAGTCCTAGCCATGGAGTACCGAGAGCCAGATGACTTGAGCATGGCCCTGGAGGGCCCCTCTTTTCTTCAGTGCAGCCCATTTATCAGCAGCAGCAGTATCCATCCCACCAGCCTGGTCCTCAAGTAGCAATAAATCTTGCTCCATAAAGTAATGAGTCCAGGTATCATGGTATGTGTCACTCTGATTCTTGAAGCACTTGAATATGTTGCATTGAATTCTCCTAAATTTCATAACGTTTGCTTCGAAATTATGCTCTTTGACTTGTTCATACCTGGAAGGGTGACATGATGCCCTAGTAAGTTGATCTCCCTTTAGGATGGGTTGTCACTAGGTGGGTCTGTGAAAGATCATCGTCCGTTCACTCCATACTTACCACTTTCCATCTTTATTCCTCTCATTTCCCCCTACCTTTGTTTGGGCATTCGGATTTGCCACACTAGGAAGGGTTGTACCTTGCCTTGTGGGAAGAAGGGGCTAAAGGCCTAAAGGGTAAAAGTAGCTGGCAAGAGTTAAAAGCCAAAGATGAAACCTTTGAGATGCTTTGCCCAAGGATTCCCGAGAAGGAAGTAAAAAGCTTTTCAGTAAGAAAAGGGAACCCATAAGATAAATAAACACTCAAGGTATTAGTTGGTGGATGGGAGGTCTCATCATGAGCCGGCCTATTATGACCATGGGCATGTAGCGGTATGACACTACCATCTATCTAGTCACCAAACCAGGGTAGTGGCTCTTGGTGCCATAGCCAAGAGAAAGGGGGTCTCATCACGAGCCAACCTTCTCATCTCCGTGAAATGCTTGTGAATAACGTTGTCACCTCTGGTCACCAAGCCAGGACAGTGTCCCTCAACTCTTCCCTTAAAGCATGAAAGCAAAAGATCAAAAGCAATGAAGCTAAGAATAAAAGGCAGTGAATGGGCTAGGAAACAATGGCATCTATGATAAGGTGCAGCTCGCCCTCTACAAAGGCACCCACAGGTAAGATTTACATTTCCCTATTATCATTGCACCCCATGCCCAAACACTTACCCCACGCCACCCCATACACTTACATGACCTAGATTGGTTCTCAACTACGAAACACCCCAAACTTAAGGAGGACTAACCCAATAGGATACCGTGAGACCTTCTCCAAACCTGACTTGTTAAAATTACATAATGTCTTTGAGCATTTGTCTAGGTAAAGGGGGCTTTGATGCACATGTTTGCTAACATATTGAAGCTTTATGGCTCCTCTCTGCACCATGTCACGGATGTAATGGTATCGGATCTCTATATGTTTCAACTTGTCATGAAATACAGGATTCTCTATCATCTTTATGCAACTCTGGTTATCACATAGGATCGTGGTTGCTTCCATCTCTAGGTCGAATAGACCAGTCAACAACTTACGAAGCCATATGGCTTCACAACTGGAAAAACACGCAACAATGTATTATGCTTCCGCTGTACTAAGAGCAATGCTTGATTGCTTCCTTATCTGCCATGAGATCATGGCTGATCCCAAACTAAAACAGCATCCTAAAGTGCTCTTCCTGTCAGAGACACTTCCAACCCTATCTAAATCAGTGTCCCCACTCAGTGCGAAATCATGATCTCCATCATAGCTGAGACCACAATCTAATGTACCCTTAAGGTACCTCATCACATGTTTTGCAGCAACTACGTGAACATGTCTGGGTTCTACTAGAAACTAACTCAAGGTGTTCACGACAAAACAAATATCTAGTCTGGTGTTCGTCAGGTACATCAGCGATCCAATGATCTTTCTATACAGCGTGGCATCAATTAATTATGACGAAGTGTCGACCAGTAGCTTCAGCTTCGCTTCCATGGGTGTATTCATGGACTTGCACTCCAACATGTCAAATCTTTTCAGGATTTCGACTGCATACTTCCCTTGGTTAAGGAAGATTCTCTCTGGGCTCTACCATACCTCAAGACCTAAGAAATAATGCATTAGGCCAAGGTCTTTCATCTCAAATTCTGATGCGAGCTTCTTCTTACATTCGGTGATAAGTTTTTCTTCTCCAGTTAAGAATAAGTCATCCACATACAACAGCAATATCACCGGCTCACCATTCATAACCTTGAAGTAGAGGTTAGAATCTGTTTTACTCTTGGTAAAGCCCAAGCTCGTCAGAAAATTGTCTATCCTGCCATACCAAGCTCTAAGAGCTTGCTTCAGCCCGTACAGAGCCTTCTTCAACTTGCAGACATGAGTCTTCATGTCTTCAACTTCAAATCCTTGAGGTTGCTCTATATACACTTCTTCTTCGATGACACCATTTAGGAAAGTTGTCTTTACGTCCACCTGGTGTAACCTCCATTTCATCTTAGCTTCAAGGGCTATGATGGTTCTGATCAAAGTGTATTTGGCTATAGGAACGAATGTCTCTTCATAGTCAATGCCTTCCTT
>JASDQU010590190.1:70336-87804 GCA_032191745.1 Picea mariana | reverse complement strand
AGGTTACCATGGAGGAATGTTTGATCACAACACTAGAAGAGTGTTGACCTCATTTCGTATTGTATTTCTTACTTTTGATCTTTGCTTTAGACAGGTCACAAGTGATAGCTCTAAAGGAGCTACTCTGATGATTATTCGTGTCTTTGTTTTATCTACTATTATCAAAAGAGTATTATTCTTGCTTGTTGTTTTGTTGACCGTGTTCAGGTCACAGGTGATAACCTTGAGGAAGCTATAGTGAAGGTTGCAGAAGGCAACATATTAGATGAGATATGAAGCAGACTATGTACATGACCATATACATTCATGTACCAAAGAAGATGAAGAAGAAGCTATCTTTTGAGATTCAAAGTATCTCATATGAATATTGATTGTAAGGAGGAGAAGGCTCCAAAGATGACCGAACATTAGAACAAGAACTCATAGCAGAATTGTTCAAATGCTAATGAAGCCACCTTGACCAGAAGCAGAACTCGTTTGAACCCTGACTCGGTCTTTCACATTTAGACTTGGTATTCAACACCAAGTATACCCTGTAAAGAGATGATGAAGTCCTTGTAGACTCAGAAGAAATCGAGAGTAAGCCTAATTTCAAAAAGGATCAGATGGAGAAACAACTTCCAGGATTGGGAGACAAATGACATGAGAAGACTAGATCGTAACTTCAGAGACTCCTAGAAGATATTAAATCTCCTGGAAGATTCCCTTGTTTCAGTAACAGAGAAGGAAGTCATCAGAAAGACTAAGATATGGATTCTTCCATGAGACTAGAAGAGAAGTCAGTATTGACTTCCAAGATTAATCTATACAGATCAAGCATGTTGTAGATGTACAAAGCCTGATGTGTGTCCAGAGGATTCTCCTAGCAAAAAGGGAGAAGACTATGACAAGACACTTATTGAATAAATAGTTCTAGTATTTATGAAAACAACCAGAACAACCATGATTCATATATAGTATGAGATGTAGGGGGAGAAATCCCCATACTTAAAATTGAGTGGCAGTTGGTGCAGTACATTAGTTGGGTCATGGAAACATGACTATGATAAAAGATAGCGTTACCTCCATGAAAGAAGAAGAGATATCTTCAGTATCAGTTATTGAGCCACTCTCAGTTTTAGATGAAGTTGTTGCCATGATGGAGTAGAGGAATTACTCCCAGATTTCAGCAGTTAGAGTGAGAATGGAGCAACCATTCTTAACTTTAGAGCAGGTGCAGGTGCAGAATCCCAAATTCCAGAAGGAACAGTTGCAGAGAGAGTAGAGGACATACTCCCAGACAGTGAAATAGATAGTGCCTTGCAAAAAGCACATAGAGCTAGCACATGTTTGTGCAGATTGAGTTACAGTTGAGCAAGTGTACTAGATTGGTACAATGTAACATGAAAATTTGGTTTGAAGAGTGAAGATAGAAAGACTCAGGTCTGCAGGTTGAAGGAAGCTCTGTACGTATTGAAGCAAGCTCCTAGAGCTTGATTTATAGTTTCCTGAAGAGCTTGGGAGTTACCAAAGAGTAAAGTTGATTCTAACCTTTATCTCAAGGTTATGAATGATGAGCCAATGAAGTCAATACTATATGTAGGTGATGTATTCTTGACAAGATAAAGAAAAGTTCATCACATATTGCAGAGGAATCTCGCTACAGAGATTGACGGAAGATCTAAATGCATTATCTCTTAGGTCTTTAACTTTGGTAGCGCACAAAGAAGATCTTCCTTAACCAATGGAAGTATGTAGTTAAAATTGAGAAGGGTTGACATGTTGAAATGCAAATCCATGTACACACCCATGGAAATGAAGTTGAAGCTCTTGGTAGATACCTAGTCAGAATTGGTTGAAGCTACTCTGTACAGACAGATTATTGGTTCAGTGATGTATCTGACGAATACCAGGCTAGATATATGTTTTGCCTTGAGTCAATATCCGGTAGAACCCAGACGTGTTCATATTGTTGTTGCAAAACATATGATGAGATACCTTAAGGGTACATTGAATTTTGGTCTCTATTATACTAGAGATCATGACTTCAGATTGAGTGGTTACACTGATTCAGATTGAGCTGGAAGTGTTTCTGATAGAAAGAGCACTTCAAGATGTTGTTTCAGTCTGAGGTCAGCCATGACTTCATGGCATAGTAGGGAGCAATTCAGCATTGCTCTGAGCATGGCAGAAGCGGAATACATTGTTGCATATTCCGCCAGTTGTGAAGCCATATGGCTTCGGATGTTGTTGACAAATCTAATTGATCTGGAGATGGAAGCCACCATGATCCTATATGATAAACAGAGTTGTATAAAGATGATGGAGAACCTTGCGTTCCATGATGAGTCGAAGCACATAGAGATCCGGTATCTCTTCATTCGTGACATGGTGCAGAGAGGATCCATAAAGCTCCAATATGTTAGCACGGATGAACAGGTTGTTGATATGTTGACCAAGCCTCTATCTCGTGTAAAGTTTGAGCACTTTCGAGATAAGCTTGGTATAGTCCAAAAGGACCTCCCTCGAAAGGGGGAGTAGTGCTAATGATACTATGGTATCTTGATTAGTAGTGGTAGCTCCATTAGGATTCTTATAATCCTAAGGAATCTTATGATTCCTGGGCAGATCCCGAAAGTCTAGTAAGGACGGTCTATCAGAGTACCAGGTGGTAGCTCTGTTAGGATTTTATATCCAAGGGAATCTTATGATTCCTGGGCAGCTCCTTAGGGACTGTCATAGTACCACAAAATGATGACGTACCAGCTTAATTGATGTGATGATGTACTAGCTTAATTGTTGTGATGATGTACCAGCTTAATTGTTGTGATGATGTACCAGCTTAATTGCTGTGATGATGTGTCAGCTTAATTGCTGTGATGATGTACCATCTTAATTGTTGTGATGATGTACCAGCTTAATTGTTGTGATAATGTGGCAGCTTAATTGCTGTGATGCCAGCCTCATGGTGATGACATGCCAGCCTCGTGCTGTGATGATGTGCCAACTTAATTGTTGTGATGCCAGCCTCATGTTGATGACATGCCAGCCTCATGCTATGATGATGTGTCAGCCTCGTGCTATGATGCCAGATTCATGCTGATGATATTGTGTAGCCATCTTCGTGCTATGATGCCAGCCTCGTGTTGAAGACTCTTAGCCTAGTACTGATGTTGATGATGCTCCAGCCTTTGTGCTGTGATGTTGATGTTGTTGTTGTTGATGATGCTCCAGCCTTTGTGTTGTGATATTGTTGTTTTTGATGTTGTATCAGCCTTGTGTTGTTATTGATGATAATGATGTATTGGTGTTATACTAATCCATGTTGATGCAGTTGATAATGATGATGTCACTTCAGCTTCTTGCTGAAGTTGATGATGATGATGCCACTTTAGCTTCTTGCTGAAGATGATGATGATGATGATGTTATTTCATCTTTCATGCCGAAGATGATGATGTTACTTTAGCCTCACGCTGAAGATGATGATGATGTTACCTTAGCCTCATACTGATGAGGATGATGATGCCATTCCAGCTCCCTGATGTGAATGATGATATTGATGATGAGAAAAACTTCTGATGATTTATAGATATGCCAGTCAATGTTCCAAGATGTCGTTGATGATGTTGCCCTCTCTCTCGCCTGATGCTGTTGTAGAATACCCTTCTTATTAAGGGGGAGTGTTGAAATATTGTAACTGCAAAGAGTATTCTATTTATTATTGATGTATTATTCATTAGATCAATCCCCTTTTGTGGATTGATCATGTCGGATATTGTAACTGACCAAATCCCCTTTTGCGGATTGGTCAAACCCTAATTGTAATAGGCTAAATGAGAAGTCGGCCCCCAGAATATATTAAAGTGGTTATAACCACCCATAATGAGAAGTCGGCCCTGCCAGTGAAAAGACACCTCCGTTCACACCTGCTAGATTGTGTAAATAAGAGAGGCCAGCGCCTCATTTGTTCACTCACTCACTTGTTCATCAAAGCGCAAGTTTGGAGCTGCAATTGGAGAAGAAGGAAGGGAGAGAGAGGCGCATACTTGGGAGAGGACTTTCTGTATTGTTTGGTTTATTCTCTTGGCATTGTATTGGATATCTATATTAAGGAAGTTTTGTTGGGTTTTCTCCCCCATGAGGGTTTCCCAGGGTAAATGATGTGTCTCTTGTGATTGTGTTTTCTCAGTGATCCTATCTATGCTATGGTTATCTAGTGAATTGAAAAGAAACCTAAGAATAGCTTAAAACCTTAACAAACCCTAGTTACTATGTGGATTATTAAATGAATTCTAGGAGTTAAATTTAGTTTGTTAAAGGTAAGGGAAAGCTAGCCTATATAGCAAGCAACAATGCAAATGCAAATCTTTTAATGAAAATCAAACCTTTCCCTAAGTCAACTAAGACTAGTGCCTAAGGGTTGGGCAAGGGGTCAATTAGATTATTCAACAAGAGAATTTATTACAATTATACAAGAAATAAAATAATGCTATAGGATATCAACAAGAAACTACTTTACAATTGAGATAATTACAAAGTGAGATATACAAATTGAATATGGCAAGATAGATTACAATGAAAAGATAAGTTAGAGAATTCCACAAGATATATGAGATGAACTAAAGAATTGTTAGAATAAGAAACATTCAACTTATAAAAGGAAATGATTGAAACATATCATACATAAAACTTTGTGAAAAGAAGAACCACTTTAGATGATATTACAAATATACAAATGGGAAATTAGATTTTAGACCAATCACATGAGATATCAACAATGAAAGATATTGCTTGAAAATGATTGCAAAACTTGAAAGATAAATTACTTTGAAAGTGAGATTGCAAATGAGGTGAAAATAGTGGGGTGTAGCTTGATTTTAATAGATTTTAGGTGTCACTTTGATTAGGGGGATTAAGTGTGATAGATTGAATCCTAGACTATGTGACTACCCCAAAACCATTATTCTTTTAACCAAAAGGAAGTGTTGGGTGCTCAATAAGTAAGGCAAACAAGGCCTTACCCTAGCTCCACAAATCAAATCCAAAGAACAAGGTACTCCACCCAGGGGACACCTAGTGACGTGAGATCATCCCTGACCTAGCACCCCGAGTTTCTTCCCAAGTCTTTTGTTTTATGGTTTAAAACAATAAGTGGTTGGGTGCCTAATTACTACCTCCAACCTTTGCCCTTTCTTGTCACCCAGGATCCAACTAAGTGGCAAGGGGAGAGAATACAGGACAAAAGTTGGGAACACAAAAATTACTTGAGTAGTGATTTTAAATTTAAACAAGTTTTCCATTATTGCAAGGATGGCTTATGCCAATCTGCAAGATGGGGCAAAAATAAATGAATTGAAATGTTTTATTAGTTTACTTTAAACAATAAATGAAATTAGTTTGTAACTTGCTCTAAGAAATAAATGAAATTACAACCCCACAACAATGGACATGTGGAGGCACAATGCCTACCTTTTGACCAATGTGGGTGTAACTAAAGAATTTAAAAATTTTAATTGCTTGAAAGAATTAAAATGACTTGAAAGCAAAACAACCACAACAATAGCACATGTGGAGGCACAATCCCTACCTTTTGGGCCAAAGTGGGTACTATAAAAAAGGGAAAGTGACTTGGAAATAAAATGCAAACCCCACAACAATGGCTCAAGTGGAGGCGCAATGACTACCTTTTGGCCAAGGTGGGTGTAAAAATGAAAAACAAGAAAGAAAATATAATCTATTACAATATCAGATTTTTTATGTTATCTTGAAAGAAGGCACACCCAAGAGACTCTCAAGGGTGGATTACAATAACTTTAGAAGAGTAGGAAGGAGGGGGACTTGATGTCTCAACTTGGAAATGTCTTTTGGGGGCCTTTGGGGCTAAAACATTTGTAGCAACTCTCCCTTGATGATAAAAATCTGCATAAAAATATCAAAGGGTATTCTCTAAAAGATGCTACAAAACCATGAAACTTGTTAGATTGAGTTAGCCCCATGATATATAAAATTTAAATGGAAAATTTGAGATTGATTGTAAAAAAAAAAACTTTAGAGTCTATTCTATATCATAACAATATGTAGAATGAGAGAGAGGAAGAGAATATTAGATAATCTTAGAAACTTTGGAATGATTAAAAGAGTTGGCTTTCCATTCTAAAGCCAATCCTTCAATCCCTTAGTGAATCCCAAGTAAGCTCGCCTCTTGCTACACAAAGAAAAATGGAGATGAGAGCATCCAAAGAAGCTTGCAAAATGCTTTCCAAACTTATTAAGAAACTACCACAAAATCAATAGCAATACTACTACCAATATCATCCAAATAAAATACTTTGCTTGAATCTCCAAGTATAAACTAGTGAAAGCAAAATGAAAAACTAAATAGAAAGATATCACCTCACACATATACAATGGAGACACCAAGAAGACTCCCAATGCACACCAAAGATTCCCCAAAGATTCCTTTATTATCCACCAAAATGTTGCTACAAATACTTGTAGCAAGATTTACACATGAGAGAGAGAGAGGGAGAAGAGAGAAATTTTGGCATAATAGACTTGCTATGAGAATAGATGAGAAAAGGATGAGGGGAGGGTCCAATTTATAGGAAAAGAGGAGGGAGCCCACTTGGATGGGCTCCAAGTGTCACCCATCTAAAGGAGGAGGGTCTCATCAAGGAGGGTGCACTTTTAGGGCAAGAGAGCAAGTGGAGGGTTGAGGGGTGAGTGGGGAAGGGGGATGTAATGTCCCCACTTTGGGACATTCTCCTTGGTTGTAGTTACATGTATGCTATGAAGGTGATAGCTTCATCGGTTTTCCGCATGATGATGTTTCCACACAATGGAAAGATCGTGTCTTTAGACCAACTTACGTATTACAAGGAATCACCTAACATGCATTAATTCATCCATTTGGCTAAATAAAACAGAGAGTTTGAGACCCCGGAGGCATGCAAGGGCAGCGGCTTTTGACCTAAAGGGAGGGTGGGCAAACCCAGCCTGCTTGCTAGTAGGGTTTTGTTTCCCGAGGTTTCTTACTTAAGAACCCAAACCCACCGCGACATGAGATGAGCGGGGTTCATGATGACCAGAGTAGCCAGATGGGTATTATAGAGAGTACAGGGGTTACTGAGAAGCATTGTGGGGTCCAGCTCGCATTGCCCATCATATTCCATCATTATGAGCCATTCCGCATAGGTTGGCTTTGGTTTCGTTGCATTCCGACGATTTCCATGATTTTGACTATTTTGAGCTATAAGTCAATTGAATTCACTGAAGAGGTCATTTTGGGCACATTACTTGGAGGAACCTCTCAGTGTAATAGCTCATTGGAATTGGGAGAAGCAACACTACAGGATGGGATGGTGAGAAGTGACTTTCAGTGGCCAGGGAAGCCACAAGGAGAGATAAGGAGCTTTTCAGAGGTAAAAAGGTTAATTAATTAATTAAAGTGATTTAATTAATTAATTAAATATTAATAAAATGAAAGTCGCTTTGGAGGGACNTGGAATTGGGAGAAGCAACACTACAGGATGGGATGGTGAGAAGTGACTTTCAGTGGCCAGGGAAGCCACAAGGAGAGATAAGGAGCTTTTCAGAGGTAAAAAGGTTAATTAATTAATTAAAGTGATTTAATTAATTAATTAAATATTAATAAAATAAAAGTCACTTTGGAGGGTCAAGGTGAGCCAAAAAGTATAAAGGAAAGGCAAGGGCCTCTACTCATTCATTCATGTATGTTTATCTTTTGGATTTATGGCTTTTAGCTAGTGAGCCCAGCATTGGGGGTTTTGAGGGTTTTGACTTAACAAACCCTAGAGGATAATGAGAAGGTCAAAACTACCAGTGAGCAGAAAATTTTTCAGGTTTTCTTCAGTGATGCTATGGGGCATCCTTTGTAATGTATCTCTAACCCTTTCCTCCGCATTTTAAATTTCATTTATGCTCACTTTCCTCTTTTATACTTTATGTATAGTAGTTCATATTCAATTTTGTATTATATTTGGTATTCACATGTATAACAATTGTGCAATTTCAATTTACACTTGGTCTTCATATACATGTGTCGTTGATGTTGTTTTGGGCGAGATATTTGTGATGTAGGGACAGATCCTGAATTCTCGCATGCTCTCCTTTTTGCTTAAAAATCAAACACACGTCCCCATATGGAGCCAATGTTATCCACCAAGTTGCACTAGGATGGACTTCCAACGAGCCGCCAAAGTTTGAACATTATTGTTTAAAGTTCAGAGTTCAGAAGTTCAGTCGATCAATAAAGACCAACCTTTTTACATTTCCATAAAAAATTTGTAATAAGAGATGTTGCATGATGAACTTGTAAAAGGTCTTAGCCACCTTAGTCCTAAGCATGAGTTATACTCCGGAGTGTTTTTTCACTTATTTATTATATTTTTCCGTTCAAGCAATTTATAATTTATGAGTTTTTTCACTCAATCCCTCCAGAGCTGGAGTATATGTCCACGGTTAGGCCTTAGCATGGATCTAAGCCTAGTGTCTAATGTATATTACCATGCTAAACATACTCCTAGAGTCTTATGGAAATGTGCTAAGTCCCCCTTAGGATTTTTTTAATTTTTTCAGTTAATTAAAAATTTGTCGCAATTCGGCAATTTTTAATTAAAAAAATAAAGATGTATTAAAAAGTGGTACTTGGGGACTTCATATGCCTTGGGGGTGCTCATTTTTTGACCTAGAGCACCCATATTACTGAAGTACCTACTTGGTTGAGTAAAATTAGTGATTTTAATCACTTAAAAGTTAATTTTACTCAAAAAACCCAAAAAAGTCAAATTAAATCAAATAAAATCAGCAAAGGACAAAAATCAAGAAAACATGTGGGGACATGTTGGAGACAAGTAAAGCCTCAAAACACCATGTGGCAGTCATAGGAGATATATCAAATGTGACTGGGTGTAAGTGGGCAAGTTTTACTTTGGTTTTGGAGATGTCACCAAGGAGAGGTGCGCCCCTCTTGCGGAGAGGTGTCGCATTCTTAGAGATGGTTGCCCACTCCTCAAGAGGTGGCACTATCTGTTATTAACCTTTTAATAAGATATTAGTGAGCTTGCTTGCATTACTGGATCTTGAATTCGTGTTTTCTAGATTGAATGTGTAGGAAGTAGATGCATCTACTTTTAACAGTTTCTTGTAAGATTTGTCTTAAGTTTACAGGACCTCTAATTTGGAGGAGTGGAAGACTCTAGGTTGAGCTTCTAACACTTTCAATTCCATCTAATCGGAAGGATTCCCTCTTCAGTGCATCAAAGAGACTCTATAGCCCAAAGTTGGCTTCCGTTCGGCATTCTTTCTCCCTTATCTCAAAATTTTCTTTAAGTCTTTTGGGTTACTAGTTGCTTTCTTTATCTTAGATATATATCAGATTTCAAAATCCTTCTTATCAAAGTTAGTAAGTGGAATTAAAGGTTAGATCTAGAGTTCATGTTTCAATTTATCATCTTAAACTAGATCTAGCTCAAGAAACGTCATTTTTAGCAAGTAATTTACTTCTAAACTTTTAAAGGCTGAAAGTTGAGTTGTTTCAAAGATCTTTCAATTTCATATTCGGCAATTAGAGTGTCTTTATATTGTTGTTTTAAAACACCAGAAAAAGACCCTAAGGAGACAAGCTCTTTAGTTTGCTCTTCTTAGTTCATTTTGCTCAATTTTATGCTAGTTTACTTAGTCAAATTTGGGGCTTTCCTACTAATAACCAAAGACACTTCCAAAGTGTTTTTGGGCATCTTTTGTCTTTGTTTTTTTGTTGTTTTGTGCAGGTTTGCGAATAGATAAGAGGAAGTTTTGTCCGTTTTGGGCGGATTTGGAGCATCCGGGACCCCTGGGGGCACCCCTTTTCTTCAATAAACATTTGTAAAACGTTGTAAAGACTTGTGACCCCCCTAATGAATGGTCACAAGTCGCTCCCATAAAAAAAATTGTAATTCCGTTAATAAAATCAGTGGGGCTACAAGCTCTCACTCTTCATCCCCCCTGGGGGAACGGTGTTTTTGGTGTTTGTCTCAATTTTGCAATTTTAGCTTACATTCAATTTTCATAACTAAGGATAAGCTAAAAGTAATCTTTCAATTCATCTCAAAGCACCGCAATGTCCCATAGATAATAAAGTTAAATCAATTTAGTTAGATTTTCCCTTTTGCAAAACAAGTAAATTTTAATTGTTAATTTAGTTTGATTTTCAGTTTTGCAATTTCAAAGTTGGCAAATAAACCATCCTGTCAGCTCCTCGAAAGAGGCCTGGTCAGTGCAGATTAGTAATTAGCATAACATTTCAATTTCAGCATTTTATTTCCTGTTTAAAATAAACATTTCCCCTCAGCTCTCAGTGCGGTTCCTAACCCTTCCAGTTGCGAGCTAGTCTCAATCTGCTGGGAGTAAGTTCATACACGCTGAGTTGGTCAGTGGTGATAGATTAATTAGGGAAATCTCTAAAGTAGTTAGCTTAATGCGCGGGAAAACGCCTTAAAGTGACCTGCAAAGTAAGACGGGCCCTCTCGGGACCTGGCTTCCCACCCGTTTTGGACATCCAACGCTTTAAGTGAGTTTACTGGTGAGACTATTAGGTTTCGGTAAATTCTCCGCAAGTTTCCAAACAAAGAGCTAACCTCCAAGAAGGCCAAACAATCTCATTAACTCAACACCAATTTACCCTAATAAAACACACGAACTACATTGCCCAGGATTACCTTTAAGGCACTGGTCTCATATTTACACTCAGCAAAGCCATATGCTTCACTTTACATTTCAGTTATTTATTTGAAGCAATTTAATTTTACTTGCATCTAACAACTTTGTCTAAGTATCATTTATTGCAAGTACATGCTTGATGTTTATATCGTGGTGAATAATTGTTTTATGTTTTATCAGTTTATGGTTGATTGTTGAAAGAATAAACTCCTAGATTTATTTCTTGTACTTAGTTTAGTTCAAGCCATAGTATATTTGTTAGGGACTACCCCCCTTGGCTTCGCTAGGAGTTAGCCTAGACGAAGGAGTTGAGGATTAGGTCAAAGACAAACCTTAGTTGGCGAGGAGTTGAGGATTAGGTCAAAGACAAACCTTAGTTGGCAGCCTCATGGGACCTCAGAAAATCTAAACCTTTACCTATTGTGCTCTCTTTTGGTCTTGGTTGTTATGGTTATGATCTTCTCTCTCGTGCACTTGGTCCACTAGAATCTTTCCTTGTCATCTTTGACAAAGTTTCTACTCATGGTCTGCTAGAATCTTTCCCACTACTTCTTACTGAGGATTCTTCTACGGATGACTCTTATCTTGTTACAGTGGCTAGTTCTGGGTGGGCTCCCATCAGTTTCAGGTGGAAGTTGAACACCAAATACCACAGGAGAATAGATTCTATCGAATTTTCCATAGAAAGGAGCCCAAGACTCTGGAGCACTTTGTATTCAAAGGCCCTCGATATTATGAGATACATGGATAGTTTTATTGTTTGTTCAGAGAATCGCACAACTTCCTCTCTGTATTCTTATGGTATCTGAATTCTAGACTAGAGACACCTAGCCTTATATATGGAGGGGCCCTCAAACATAGATCTTTCATCCTTCGACCACCACCTAGACTGTATACTACTCATGGGATCACATCTTTCTTTCCGATTCTCCTAGGGGACATGAATACCAACAGGAAGTCAAATAGCAGTACCATTCCAACTCTCAGATCCATCAGACCTTAAGGGTAATCCCACCCTGCCAACTAGACCCATGCAGAGTTTTCGACTTAGATCCCAGGACAACATACACCAAACCATTAGACAGTCCACTTCATCCAAATCCCAGAAGGGGGGCATCTTCTCTAGAGAGACAGTTCTCAAACTAGTTCTAGCTTATCCAACCAGTGTTCTATATAGAGTTTCTTCACTTTCGCCTCGAATGGTAGGAGAGTTGTTTAGGAGGAAAACCCACCCTCATTCTTCAGGCTACATACATTTAGAGACTTGAGGCTCGTTTGTTATGGACACTCTCCTAGAGCATTGTTTTCTTCTAATGCTATTGAGCCATTAGAGTTTAGATATTACATATTAGCTTTGCTTTCACTTTTTCTTTTATAGGAGTGACCTTACCACTCCCACTTTGTACCAACATTTTGTATTACACAGTCCCATTGACCTAGTTTTGGTCATTGTTGGACATTAATAATATTATCTTATCTTATCTGTCACAAATTGATGTACCTCCTCTTGTTGATGTGGCTTCTACAAGTGCTTCCTCAAGCACTCCTTTTTTTGGAGAAATAGATGATTCTCAATGTGCTTTAGCAAATATCTCTTCACATAATGTTGTTGATCCATTTTGGATGCAGTAGTGACTATATTAAGCAACTTCTTTCTCAAGGACAACTTGTGTTGATCTTTGTACTTTCAGCATAACAACTCACTAACGTCTTCACTATACCTTATCCAAAGGCCATCTTCACTAGCTTGTGGAAATGTACTAGTGTGGGAGTTATGGCATTTAGGGGGAATAATATGTAATATCTTCTCTTTGTGGCTTTTATTTCAACATTGAGAGGAGATGTTATTTGGTGATGTAATGCCTTCTCTCTGAGGCCCCATGTTCAAATTAAGGGGGGATGTTGATAACAAGGATGTAACTTCTTCAGCCATGGTTGAACCCTATATTGAGTTGGGTATCCATAAACCCTCATCTGCATTTTAACCACAACCAGCCCTATATTGAGTTGGGTAAATTATAAACCCACTCTCATTTGTTTTTCTACTATCACTAACCCTATATTGTATTGGATATTTAGATCCACTCTCATTTGAATTTCCATAACAGTCATCCTTGTATTGAATTGGGTAGCTATAAAACCAATCTTATTTGTATTCCTCATTTTCTCTATGTGGCTCTTGTTATCGCGGGATTTGTAGTTATGCCAAAGCCCCAACACAAGTCCCCAAATCCACGTAACTTCAGAATAACCCACCACTGTCACCTTCGTAGGAAGTCCCCACGTTTTAGTGATGGATGAGGTCCACCATAGGGGAGGCGTCCCTGGTAAGCTCAAGGGATCAAATAGTAAGTGATATAGCCAAGCATGGAGCACACTCTCACCAGTTACCTAAGTCAAAGGTCTCTGTCTGTAAAATTGAGGTAAATAGAAGTCTTTTGGGTACCTGCCTAGAACAAGAACATATATAGCATATATATAGCAATTCTCAAGTATCAGTATGATAGCAATACCTCAAGAGACAGTAGATAATGAAAATATATCCTAGCTGATACAAAATTGCAACAAATTAGCAGTCTACAACAGCAATTAGTATTATGTAACAGCCACAAGAAATATAGATCGGAAATGCATGAAATTACAGTGAAAACTTAGCAATTATCTAGTAGATCAATTATCAACTATTTCAAGCAATTTCTGAGTATGTTAGCCAATTATTAGAGCGGATTATGCAGCAAATTACAGCAGTTTAGATGGTTGTAACAAAGATTTGCAACAACAGCAACCAAGTTAGTATTTTAGGCTAAGCTAGGGTTAGAGAAAGTTAGTAGAAACTTTAGACAATAGAGTTTGAGAGTTTGTTTGATCAAATTCCTTCAGAAGAGAGCAAGTGAACTAGTGCCTTTTGGGCTATGGAGTCTGTTGACCACCTATTTCAACTAGGGAGTAACGTCATATACCATGAATATATGTACCTGGTGGTACAACCAGTTTGAAGACTTTTGGTTCAATAGGGCAAAATTTTGCTCCCGGCACGTCTTTCTATGTACTCGGAATGTCCGCTCCCCTGCGTGGGATAATATTGTAATATGCTAGCATGAGTCAATTTTTGTCTAGTTACCTAGGACTTTATCATTAGGGAAGTCCTTTCATCGAGTGTTTTTTTTTCTCAGGTAATTAATCTTGCTTAGCTGCAATTTTAATTATCCTTGAGTTTTTCACTCACAATAATTCTCCAAAGTGGTGAAAGGAGTTCTAATGATCAAGCCCACAGGGTGAAAGGCGTTCTAGTAGTGTTGTAAATGACCATGCTAGACATCTCCTAGAATTTTGCAGAATTCCATTAAGTTTTGATAGGATTTTTTAAATAATTAAAATTCCCGCAAACTGGGGATTTTTAATTATTTTTTATGTAAAATGTAAAAAAGTGGTCCTTAGGGATTTTGTATAGGGGTATGAGTACTCAAATCAAACGATTTATGAACCCTACACCCTTGGACCAAATCTCAACTCATTTGGACAAGTTTTGCTAGGCCCTTGTCCATGAGGAGTCCAAGTCGGTCTAAAATCAGCATGTAATTGGCTAAATTAAAATAGCCAAATTTTGTAAAAGTCACTAAAATCATGAGAGTGAGAAAATGATTCCTAATGTTTTTCCTAAGTTGGGAAAGTGATTTCCCACTTAGAAGACCCCCTTTGCTAAGCCAAGAACCTCAAGTGATCATTTCCTAAAAAGAGGGGTGCCCCCCTTGCTCATGAACTCATGGAAAATTAAAAGTAATGCAAGAGGGCCCCCTAAACTTTGGTGGTACCCCCCTTTGACCCTAACTTCACTTTTGATGATTGGGAAAGGTGCTTTCCCCCTTCCCCACTCACCCCTCATAGCCTCACCCACTCACTAACCCTAAAAGTGTGCCCCCCATGAAGAGACACTCCCCCCATGAATGGATGACACTTGCAGCTCATCCAAGTGGCGTCTCTCCTCTTCCTCATCTATAAAAGAAAGTCTCTCCTCCTCATTTCTCCATCAATTCTTAGAGCAAGCCTATTATGCCAAAATTTCTCCCATTCTTTCCCCTCTCTCTCTCATGTTCTCATTGTAAATCTTGCTACAAGTATTTGTAGCAACATTTTGTGGATAATAAAGGAAGCCTTGGAGGATCAATTGTGTGCATTGGGAGTCTTCTTGATGCTCTTCATGGTGTTCTTGTGAGGTGATATTGTGCATTTTATTTCTTGTATTTTCTTGTATTCACTAGTTTAACTTGGAGACCCAAGCAAAGTATTTTGCTTGGGAATAATTAGTAGTAGTATTACTATTAGTTTTGTGGTAGCTTCTTTCAAGACAAGCAAAGTATTTTGCATGTTTTTTTTTAGATGCTCTCACCTCCTGTGTCTTGTGTAGCAAGAGATATACATATTTGCAGGTCACTAGAGGATTGGAGTGATTTTCAGAGTGGGAAACTCACTCATTCAATCAACCAAAGTTTCCATTGTTTTCCTCTTCTTGTATCCACCATTTTCTTTCTTTCATAAGCACTTATTTGCTCTATAATGGTCATTAAAAACTCACCTTTATTTTTAGATTTCTCTACTTAAATTTGTGTTTCATTGGGCTAATAAAAGTTAACAAGATCTTTGGTGTTTGTAGCATTTTCTAGCAAATATACCTTGCTAATTTTTTATGCAGATTTTCAACAAGGAGGAGGTGATACTTGTTTTGAGCCCCCAAGGCACTCCAAAGGCATTCTAAAGTTGGGATATCAAATCCTTCTTCATCTTCCTCTTCTAAAGTATTGTAAGCAAGCCAAGAGAGTCTCTTGGGTTTGTCTTCTCTCAAGTATATATAAAAAATCTGATATTGTAATAATTTAGGAAAGTTTGCCCACACCTTGCAAAGAAATTGGCCTAAGCCATCTTTGCAAAATCGTGAAGGCTAGAATTAGATTTATTTTTCTTGCATTTCTTTTATTACACCCACCTTGGCCAAAACGGTAGGCTAGTCCTCCACTTGTGCCATTGTTGTGGGGTTGCTCTTTAAATTTCCAAGTCATTTTAATTCCTTATTTACACCCACCTTGGCCAAAATGGTAGGCTTGTCCTCCACTTGTGCCATTGTTGTGGGGTTGCTTTTGCTTTCCAAGTTATTTAAATTCTTTTATTACACCCACCTTGGCCAAAACGATAGGCTAGTCCTCCACTTGTGCCATTGTTGTGGGGTTGCTTTTGCTTTCAAGTCATTTAAATTATTGCAAAAATAATCATATTTGTACTTCATTTGTGCCCCGTATTCTCTCCCCTTGCCACTTTGTGGATCCTAGGTGACAAGAAAGGGAAAAGGGCAAAGGATTGGGAGGTTAATTTAATTAGGCACCTAAACTTTTATTGCTTCTACCACCAAAAAGGGTGACTTGGGAGGCTACAAGGGGTGTAAGTCGGGGACAGCTTCAAGGCACTAAGTGTCCTCCTTGATTGAGCGCCCAAGCATTTCGGATTTGACCTGTGGAGCTAGGGAAGGGCCTTGTTTTCCCTTCTTCTTGAGCACCCAGCAATTCTTTTTGGTTGAGGGGATAACAATTTGGAGTAGTCACATAGTCTAAGCTTGTATCTATCACACTTTAATCCCCCTAATTCAAGAAAGACTTAAAACTTATTAAAATCAACCAACTACATTCACAATGTTATCCCCGATTTCTAGGGATAACTAGAAGATCATGTCTCGAGGCCCACAAGTCCTAGACATGGAGTACAGAGAGAAGGATTGACCTGAGCATGGCCCTGGAGGGCCCATCCTTTTCTTCTTTCGTCAGATTCGTCTTGTCAGCAACAGCAGCATCCATCACCATCGGCTTGGTCTTGTATCGGAAAAGACTCTTGCTCCATGAGGTAATTGGTCCAGGTATCATGGTATGTGTCACTTTTGATCATTATAACCTTTAAATGTATGCATCTAATTCCTTTTATTTCTGACGACTGCTTGGATCTTACATTGACCCACTTGACCATGCTTGGGGAGATTGACTGGGTGCCCTAGCAAGCCTGTACCCATAGGTTTTGGTTTGCCACTCGAGGGGTTTCTAAAGAGCCATCGTCCGCTCCCATCATACCATCACTTTTCCATCTTGTCTCCCGCTCATCTGTCCCATTCCCCTTGCCCGGGCATTAGGATGATCTGTTTGTGGGGTTGCACCTTATCTCGTGGGAAGAAGGGGCTAAAGGCCTAGAAGGTAAAAGCAGCTGGTAAAAGATAAAAGCCTAAAAATGAAACCTCCAGATGCTTCGCCCAGGGATCCCCAAGAAGGCAATAAAAAGCCTCTCAGCAAGAAACAAGAAGGACCCGAAAAATAACAAACAAGACCTAATCAAGAGGATAGGGGATCTCATCACGAGCCAGCCTATTATGTTCATGGGTACCTAATAGCATGACATTGCCACCATCTGGTTACCACGCCAAGGCAATGACCTTTGGTTGCATGGCCAAGGGAAAGGGGGTCTCATCACGAGCCAGCCTTATCACCGCTGTAAAAGTACTTGTGGGTAACACTATCAGCTCTGGTCACCACGCCAAGGCAGTGTCCTTTGGTTAGCCCTTGAATAAAAAGAAAAAAAAGAAGAAAAAGCAAATAAAGAAAAGAATAAAGGCAAAAGGGGCTTGGAAAAATTTGCATCCATGACGGGTACAGCTCGCCTTCTACAAAGGCACCCACAGGTAATATCATGCATCCCTGGCTCTCACTCTACCCATATGTCTGGACATCCCTTGAACCAC
>JASDQU010590190.1:23373-42814 GCA_032191745.1 Picea mariana | reverse complement strand
GAGAGAGGCGTGTTGCTCAGTGTTGGATATTCTCTGTTGTCTGGTTCATTATCTTGGCATTGTATTGGCTATCTATATTAAGGAAGTTTTGCTGGGTTTTCTTCCCCTTGAGGGTTTCCCAGGATAAATGCTTGTGTACTCTTGTGATTGTGTTTCTCTTAGTGATCCTATCTATTATGCTATTGTTATCTAGTAAATTGAAAGTAACCAAATAATAGCTTAAACTTTAACATGGTATCAGAGCTAAGCTGAAGAGAGCATCTTTCACAGGAAAAAGAAAAATGTCATTGTTGCCGTACATGAAAATTAGGGTTTTTCATTAAAGAAGGTTTTCAGCGCCAAATCCATCTAGAAAGGTGCGCCCTACCTCAAGGAACATATTGGCATCTTCAATGCACCTTTTCAGTGGCTAGATCTCCCGGAAAGTGAAACCCTAGTTTTCACAAAGTACCAGAAAACCAGAAGTACCAGTGTACCAGAAGTACCAGAAAACCAGAAGCACCAGTCCAGAAATCTGCAGATCAAGTTTGGAGGGGTAAAAGTTGGATTTTCTGAAATCTAAACACACTAGTCTACTTGCCTCAATCCATCGCATCTTTTGGTGAGTTCAGTTTTTAGATCCAAGTAATTTGATTTTTTATTATTTCTATAGCCCGGAGGGCTAGGGTTTCTTCTACCAGAAAGAATGGCTACCAGCATGAGGGTAGAAGACAGGCTGGAAGGATCTAAAACTTCAGATCTTGGAAGCATAGGTTGTAGATGATTCTAGACGAGAATGATCTCCTAGAACATGTTACAGTGGGTGTACTAGAACCAGAGGAAGGAGATCAAAAGACCAAGCATAAGAAGAATGAAAAGAAAGCAAAGAGAATCGTGTCAGATTCAGTAAAGGATCACTTGATCTCTCATATATCCGAACTATAGACAACAAGGCAAATGTATGAAGCACTCGATAGGTTATATGAAAGCAAAGACATTAGTCGGAATCTTACCTTAAGAAATCAACTTCGTAATATGAAGATGGACAACTCAGAATCTGTCACATCTTCTCTTATGAGAGTTTTTCAGATCAGAGATCAGCTTGCAGCTATTGGAGATGTCATTAGTGACAAAGAACTTGTAACCACAACCCTAAATGGGTTTCCAACATTTTGGATTCCCTTTGTACAAGGAGTGTGTGCAAGAAGCAAGTTACCCAAGTTTGATAAGTTATGGTTAGATTGCACACACGAAGAATCTAGACTTGCAGACCAACATAAGAGATTAATTTGTGACGAAGAGGAAGCTCTTACAGTTCAAAAGAACAAAAGAAGTTCCTTCAGGAGGAACAATAAAGAAACTAACTCCGTAAGAGTTCCAGATAAGAAGAGAGATGTTTCAAAGATCAGATGCTACAACTGTCAAAAGTTGGGACACTTTTCCTATGACTGTCCTCAAGGAAAAGGGAAAAGAAAGCATCAAGCACATGTGGCAGAGGAAGAGGAATCTCCTCCCTCAAAGAAAGCTTTAGCAGAAATTAAGGATTATGTACTTTAAGTTGAAGATAGTTGATAGCAAATAGTGGAGTCCATGGAGCCTCCCCACACAAAAACAAAAGATAAGTATTCATGTTTATTTTTAGTATCTTGTTTACTTTAATACTTTATCATTACAAGTTAGATTTTTTTGTGAGAGTGTGAATTAACCTCGTTTTATTTCAGTGTCTATGCAGACTTATCAAAGAAAAGGATAAAGAGCTAAAATATTTATTTTAGCTATGATCACTCATGAGAGTGACAAAGAAATCATATTGTAAGTAAGTTTACAAGTCTCGGAAGAAAGAACTTATTCCGTGACTTGCAGACAACATGAGAAGGACGTATGATATGGGGACAGTCAGTAAAGACCAGACAATATCCAGTATTTATATAGGAGCAAGAGGCCCCTAAAGATGCAGAACAAAAATATTCAAGATGAAGAAAAAGATGGATACTCAGATATAGTGGATGAGATGCAGGTAACTACAGGTTGCTCCAGTACCGTTCTTATAGATGCAGAGGGAGCAGATTGATCCAGTATGAAGACAGAAAGAAAGAAATATTCGAACTCAAGAAGGCACCCAGGATATTACAGAAGAAAACTTCAAGGATGATGATTAGAAGCTATTAGCTTGGTGCAAGAGGGAGCCATGTCTCCGAGTTCGAAATGAAGGATCGCGATTTGGTGCAATTAGAAAAGCAGATGGATGGTGCCCAGATATTTTGATCAAGATGAAAGCTATCCAGTAGATGGATGGTGCCCAACAGATGGGTAGGATGGTATTATACCATGAAAATATTTTGGACCACAAGAGATTTTTTCAGATCCCACATGTAGACCTTCGTAGAGAAGGGGAATGAGAAATTTGCCAAGGTTGGCCTATGTCCAAGTGTTGAGTTTTGGATACTCTAGGGACATGCTAGAATACCCTCGTAGAGAGGGGTGTGACCACCCTCGTAGAGAGGAATGTGGATGTTTCTCCAAGGGGCAGTAGGCAAATACTCTCCTCTGACCAAGGATTGAGTAGCCTGGAACACAAACCTTGACCATGTGGAATGGTTAGTTGGCTCTTGAGGTTTGTGTCGTGATCCTGCGTGGATCATGGAAAGGGAGTCTAGTCTTGCCCAGGCTAGCATCTTAGCTTCTCTAGTTCATGTGGGATGACTAGGAGTGAAGCTATGGTAGTAGTCCTCCCTAGTGGATGGGTGAGATATATGACTACAAGAGAAGGGAGAACATAAAAGGAAAGGCAAAACTCATAGAATATCTTCTGTGTGAAGATAAGACATCTTGTGTGTGAAGATAAGATATCTTTTGTGTGAAGATAAGGAAGAAGTATCTTCTGCGTGAAGACGAAATAAAGAAAGAGTATCTTCTACGCGAAGATAAAGAGAAAAAACTTCCGATGATTTATAGCAATGCCAGTCTGTGATCATGATGCCAGATGAACAAGTGGATGCCTCCAGTTATCCAGTTTATGATGTTGCCTAGTTGATGATGTTATCCAGTTGACGCTGTCATCTAGTTGATGATGTTTCTAGTTGATGATGTTAGTCAGTGGATACTGCTACCTAGTTGATGTCGACATTTAGTGACCTGTCAAAAGATAAAGAATATCCTTCTTGTTAAGAGGGAGTGTTAAAATATTGTGTAACTGCAAAGAATATTCTTATCCCCTTTTATGGATAAAGATAAAATATATTTATTATTGATTAGATCAATCCCCTTTTGTGGATTGATTATGTCGGGTATTGTAAATGAGCAAATCCCTTTTTGCGGATTGGTCAAACTTTAATTGTAATAGGCTAAATAAGAAGTCAGCCCTAGAATATATTAAAGGGGCCCTAGAATATATTAAAGATGTTTACAACCACCCAGAAGAAGAAGTCGGCCCTGCCAGTGAAGAGACACTTCCACACGTGCTAGAATTGTATAAATAAGAGAGGACAACGCCTCATTTAGACACACACTCAACTCACTCATCTAGTGCGCAAGTTTTGAAGGAAGCTGTAGTTGCCGGTTACCGGAAGAAGGAAGAGAGAGAGGCGTGTTGCTCAGTGTTGGATATTCTCTGTTGTCTGGTTCATTATCTTGGCATTGTATTGGCTATCTATATTAAGGAAGTTTTACTGGGTTTTCTTCCCCTTGAGGGTTTCCTAGGATAAATGCTTGTGTACTCTTGTGATTGTGTTTCTCTCAGTGATCCTGTCTATTATGCTATTGTTATCTAGTAAATTGAAAGTAACCAAATAATAGCTTAAACTTTAGCAACGAATGGTAGTATGGATGGAAGTGTATCGGGTTTACTGGATCAAGTGTCTTATCATAGACAACTCCCTCTGTTTGTGAGAAATCTCTGGCTATAGATCTCGTTTTGTATTTCTTGATACTTCCATCAACTGCATGCTTGATCTTATAGATCCACTTGGAAGTTACCACAAACTTCCCTTTTGATCCTTGAATAATATCTTATACATCATTCTTTAAGATATACTGGTATTCTTCTGTTATGGCATCTTGCCATACCTGTTCTCCTGTTGCTTCTCTAAGAGAAGGAGGCTCAACATCAATGAAGTGGCTCATGACTGAAGGATAGTTCTAAAATCTCTTTTGCTTTCTCGGGATGTGCCTTGAGAGGCTTGTATGTTTCTCTGCCTCTTGCAGAGTGAGTCTAGGTAGGTCTTTTATGCCCTACTGCAATATCTCTGAATATATCAACTGGAGCAACTGGAATAATGCCTGTCTCCCTCCTCCTCAACAACTCCATTAAGGAAGGCGATCTTCATGTCCATCTGATGAATGCGCCATCCCTTCTGATGAGGACTATGAGGTCAGTTGGCAAGATTTATGGTCATAGCTGGCAGCTCGGCCATTTCAAGACTCGTCAACAGATCATAGAGAGATTATCTGGGGAGGATCTCGAGGTTGATGTCATGAGGCACATGGGGGCATGCTCGGTATGCCAACATCACGATAGAGGGCATGATTCCTTAGCCGCCCTCGTTTCAGGGCAGAGTTGGGAGAGTATGCTAGCATCTCTCAACCTTGGTGTACTAGAGCTCTAGAATAGGGTTGATATCATAGGGGTATTACCAGAGTATGAGACACCGCAGGCAACAGTGTGGGTTGATAGGGAGGCCGAGTTTAGTGATCGTGGACATGACAACATAGTTATTAGTACACTTCGACCAAAGGTTTTCAGTTTAGCAGGCATCGAGATACTTGGTATGGCACCCTCAAAGTTATGTGATGCAGGGTTTAGTGCTCTTTTAGATAGCATGGGAGTTTCAGAGACTTGCATGATTGGTTTCTTCCATTGTTGGGGGAATTTGAGAGCAGATCGAGATGAGGATGATATGTGGCAGGATGGATGTCCTTGGTTGAGGATCAGGTATATCTGTAGGTCATCTTCTTGGTTATCAGGGGATTTGGATTCTATTGGAGGTGGTAGTTGGTAGATTTCTTTAGGTGAGAGACTCTTTGATGGATGGATGTTGTATTTACTTGTTCCATTGGTTGTGGGTCTTTGGGAGATTCTTGGTATTAATGTCTCACATGACTATACTTTACATGGCATTGCAGTTCGCACCCTGATTTGGGATCCAGGGATTAGAGTGTTTGGTAGTCGAGTGGTTGATGGAGTTGAGATCCAAGCAGAACAGTGGCCCGAGGAGTTGACTCAGGATCTACTGCACATGATCGCTCTACTCATTAGGAGAATATTGGAGGCCTGTGTGGCGAGCACTTTGTGGGACCATGTTTTGAGAGGAGAGTACTTCATGTCACACATGTGGATATGGGACCCGGGGATCATACACAATGTGATTCAGTTATTGCTTGAGGACAAGCAATATTCGAGCAGGGAGGGCTGTAATTTCCCCATTTTTGGATTCTCTTATGTTACAGAGTGGGATGCTTGCCAGAGTAGCCAGTTGGGGTTGATAGTAAGTTCAGGAGGTATTGAGGAGCTTTATGGTGCCCGACTTACATTATTCATCATATTTCATCATCAGGATCCATTCCGCACAACTTGTATTTGGTTTCGTTGCATTCCAACGATTTTCGTAATTTTGAGTTATTATGGGGCATATTTTAATTAAATTCACTAAAGAGGTCATTTTGGGCATAATACTTGAAGAAATCTGTTAATGTAATAGGCTATAGCTCATTGGAATTAGGAGGAAAAGCTCTGCAGGATAAGATGATGAAAAATGACTTTCAGTGGCCGAAGAAGCCATAAGGGAAAGTTAATCACTTTTTAGAGGAAAAAAGGTTAATTAATTAATAAAGTGATTATATGAAGAAATATTAAAAGTGAATTAAAATTCACTTGGAGAGAAACAATAAACAAGGGTATAAAAGAGAGATAGGGGCTTCTATTGTCTCATTATGTTTGATATTTTGATGTCTGGCTTCTTAGCTAGAGAGCCCATGGTACTTGGGGGTGTTGCCGCCTTTATACACACCTGGATAACGTGGAAGAAATCTTCAATCCACTTGGTGTGTCCTTGGGGGCAAGTTAGAGTTAAGGTGCTGTCACCTAATCCTCAACTCTTCCGTCTAGGCCAACTCCTAGTGAAGCCAAGGTGTGTAGTCCCTAAAGAAAATAATCTAAGGCTTAAAACTCAATCTAAGCTATTAATGTTCTAGGAGTTTATTGCAAAACACAATATATGAAGTAAATGTTAGAATATGAATGAATGTGCTCGTTTTACCATTGACAATATCACTATTTTCACCCAACCATAGGCCGAAGCCACCCTTCGAGCACCTTAACCTTGACAGAGAATCACTCCGGAAGCAAACCCTAGGCTAGATAGCCAAACAAAGGGTAGCGCACCTTTTCCCAAGGATAGCGCACCAAAAAGAGCTGATCAGATAGTCCAAACCCTAACCAAGAGATAGTCCAAGCCAAACGTGATCTGTTAGCTGCAGCAGCTGCAATGGCAGCTCTCCTCCAAACTTGCGCACAAAATTGGGCACTGCAGTGCGCACAAGTGCTGCTCTGCAATTCTGAGACTGCCTGCCAGAATGAAGACTGGCCTCCTGTATTTATAGTAATTCTGGCTAACTACCTGGGCTGACTTCTCATTCTGGGTATCTGTCTGTTTAGTGTATATTATTTCTTCTAGCCGACTTCTTCTCTTGGATGCTAATAACTTAATACAAGTTATCTTCTTGAGCCGACATGTCTTCTAGGGTTATTAGCCAACTCATTAGGGTTTCTTCTTGCTTCCCGGAATATTCTATTCTCATCAGGTTTACACGTGGAGGTAAATACCTCCCGTAGCTACCATAATACCAACACTCCCTCCTAGCTAGGGAGGTATTACAGGTAATGGTCTTGAGCACAAACATACCATTCACTCAGTAACATCAACATAGTTGTATAGACTATCTCATGACTAGATCATGAGCACCATCATCACCATCAGTGTCATCAGCTGCATCATCTCTTGGAACCATACTCTATCTGAGTAGTCAGACATGATGCTTACTCCACATAGTGACATAGGAGCCATTCTTCTAATCTAGAAGAATAAATGTTCTGAACCATTTTCTGTATGGGAAATCTCTGTTCATTGATCATCCATCTAGTTGATAATCATTTTCAACACTGTTGATAGTCTGCAAGGCAATCAGAACAATATCATTCAATATAACACAACTGTGTCTATCCATGGTAGTACACAACTACAATCCAGTGGTACACTACCACACCAAGTAACACACAGGTACTTGATCAAACAGTGGAACACATCCACTACAGTAGTATACATCTACTGTCTAGAGACATATAGTCTTCATAACAATCATCTGATATCAACCTGCACAGAAACAATGTTATGATATAAACTGAATTATCTGGGTCATTCTTCTATTCACATCTATGAGATCTGAAAAGGCATCTTCCCTCAGAAAGTCAAACATCAATGATGAGCTATTTGGACTATTCTTCTCAAGCAAGGAAGAATAACTGTCCTGATTTCTGAGCTTGGACCATTCCCCCCCTTGGGCCATTCCTTCGACACTAGACAAAGTGTAACTTGGAGAGAATGAGTCTGCCCTAAGGAATGACTGTCCCTGATTGCTGAACCTGGACCATTCCCCACCCTGGGCCATTCCTCCGGCATTAAACAAAGTTCAACCTGGAGAGAATGAATCCGCCCTAAGGAATGACTGTCTTGCACCAACCTCCAAAACGGACCATTCCCCATGTTAACCACAATGGGAAATCGCTGTCCGGCGAGGTGGGCCAGTCTTCTTGAGTAACCCTCAAGAAGAGAGACTGCCCTAGATCACTTCCCATGTTAACCACAAGGGGAATTCGCTGTCTATGGTACATCAACAATATGGACCATTTTTCGAACTGGAAAATGTTTGTCCGTTAGAAATCTCAATCCACTTTCCGAACTGGAAATAATCTGCTCATCCCGGACCATTTTTTGAACTGAAAAATGACTGTCCATCAATCAATAATACATTAGTGCTCCCTCCCAACCTGGGAGTCATCTGTTCCTTTTTCAATAAGGAAGTCGTCTCCACAAGCTCCAACTTGAGTACACAAACTCTTTTATCTTGGACATAAGCTTTACCAAAAATGTTTGCTTATCTGCTCATCTGTGGAGATATGTATTGGAGAACCACTTTCTCCTTTCTAGACTTCATCATGGATAATGTAATGCTTGATTTCAAATGTACTTCGGTCTGGAACATTGGTTTTCTCTAAAGGTTTCATGTAGTTCTGATCAATAAAGTATATCATTGTTGGAAAATTGGAACATATCTATGTGGCACTTCTTCTGTCATCGTGAGATCTGATCTTTTGAGTAATCATCTTGATACAATACCTCTGTTATAGAAAATCTTAACCACGCTTCTGCTGTGCACTGGAGGTTCTCTGTAGTATACCTATGGAGGTAATATGGGGTACCTAGGGAGGTACCCAATGGGAATGTAGTTATGTGTTATTAGTGGAAGTCATTTAATATATGGGAATGTGGTCATTCAATGTAAGGTGGACTAGGTCCACTATATTAATAAAGGCCCACTATGGTAGTTGGATGTAATAAATGTGAGAAGACTTTCTAGAAGGTTCCCAGGAGATAGGGAGAGCTATATAAAGAAGTGTATGCAATGTAATGAAACATAGTGAAGAGTATTGTGATTGTACAAGCAAGGATTGCTTGAGGAGTTTTATCTTTCCATAAGGATTAATATATGGTGTTACCCTACCTCAAGGGTTTTGGATATTTCTTGTGTTCATTGTTATGGTGAATGGTTTATGGTTTATTCTTGGTTATTTCTGAAGTATATTTGCAGATCAATTCTTGGTATCATTGAATTATATTTCCAGATCTGGTATAGATCTATCTTGATTCATAACAATTGGTATCAGAGCACTTTCCTTGGCCAAAGAAGGGAAGATTTGTTTTCTCTTTTTGCAGAATTTTTTTTAGGGAAGAAAAAGAGGGCGACGCACTTCAGGTTCATATCTGAAGATTTACGAGCTGAATTTTGATAAACAAATTGGGTTTTTGAATTCCTCTCGGAAAAATACCCAATTTCAAAAAAAAAATCAGCCGAAACGGAGTTCGGGAAGTAAAGTTATGAGCATTTTAAATTCAACAGTTTTTTAGGGTTTTTCCGGAAACAGTCGCGATTTTCTGTCGTAACTTATTGTTCTATTTTTTGGGGGTTTTCATAGCAAGATGTATTTTACAGGGAAATGTGATGGCCCTGGTATTGAATCATTCATTAAAGAAAGAAAGTCAGCATGGGAAGAGAATTGGCCCCGTTGGGTAGATCTCAAATTGCAAGGTGATGCTGCCATTTGGTGGAAATCACTTGATTGTAAGGAGATGATGACACTCTCCAATGGAGAATTTGAAAAAATATTGTTAGACAAGTGGTCTCATGGAGAAAATAAGGATAAAGAGAGAACCAAGAGTTTATTTTCATGTGAAAAATCTATATTACAGGTTCATGGTTGTATTCATAAAGAAAATATCATTGTTTCTATTGCCCTAGTTGCATGCATAATTTTATCAACGTTCAGTTGGTTAATAGATTGCAAGTTTCAATAAAGAATATTCAAAGCACAAAGGTTGAGGGTGAAAATGTTCAAATTTTTAAAGATTTGAAGATTACCATGGATAAATATGTGTTGCATTCAGATTTTTATGTTATGGATATGGATGAAGTGGATATTGTTTTGGGATATCCTTGGATAGAATCAGTGGGTACCATTAATATTAATGTGAAAAATAAGTTTTTAAAGTTGTGGTACAAGAAAAAGAAAATCACATTGCAGGATGTGTCTCTTAGTAAGAAAGATGGACCCATGGAAGCTAGCAAAGAAGTTATTGCCCAGTCTGAAGTTGAATTAGAGGCAGAGTCTACAGAAGGAGATGAAGAAAAACTACAAGAAAGACATAATCAGGAAGCTAAGGAGGTCATTGACTCCAAGGCACAAAGTGTTGTAGATTTGAAGAAAAAAGAACAAATTCCTACAGTTGTTGTATATCGCCATCCACATCATATAGAGACACAAAAGTCATCAAGGCAAGGGCATGTGCATCAACACATTTATGCACCAGTAGGGCACCAGACAGGAAACCGATCAAGAGGTGCATGGAGGACTATCGGAAGAGCTCAAGCTAGAGAAACAATCCCATGGCAACCCCGACATGATGCAGAGAAAGATAAGGATGGAAAGGTGTCAGATAGACATCATGTTCGACTTCCATTAGGATGGATGGATGGTCGTACTTGGTACCAATTGGCTACATTGCTTAGCCGGTCATATTGTACGGTTTCTTCTCATGTTTCAAGGACGAAACATGTGAAGGGGGATGGAATGTAGTATACCTATGGAGGTAATATGGGGTACCTAAGGAGGTACCCAATGGGAATGTAGTTATGTGTTATTAGTGGAAGTCATTTAATATATGGGAATGTGGTCATTCAATGTAAGGTGGACTAGGTCCACTATATTAATAAAGGCCCACTATGGTAGTTGGATGTAATAAATGTGAGAAGACTCTCTAGAAGGTTCCCAGGAGATAGGGAGAGCTATATAAAGAAGTGTACGCAATGTAATGAAACATAGTGAAGAGTATTGTGATTGTACAAGCAAGGATTGCTTGAGGAGTTTTATCCTTCCATAAGGATTAATATATGGTGTTACCCTACCTCAAGGGTTTTGGATATTTCTTGTGTTCATTGTTATGGTGAATGGTTTATGGTTTATTCTTGGTTATTTCTGAAGTATATTTGCAGATCTATTCAGGTTCTTAACATTCTCCACCAAGTTATCTTCTTCTATCTGTACACAAGGGTCTCTTTCTGGTATGCTTCAAAGTCTTGAGGTTGCTCTTCATACGCCCTTTGTTCAATTGCTCTGGAGAACAGTCTTTGCATTCATTTGATGTAGAACTCCAACCCATGGATTTTGCGGATGATATAATGAATCATGTAGAGGTATGTCTGGTTTACTGGAACAAGTTATCATCAGTCTTCTCCCTCCATCTGGGAGACCTCTAGTTTTGGATCTTGCATTGCTTGCATTCATATACACTGTTCTTCATCACAACTTTCAGTTCCTTTGCTTGATTGCTTTTAGTGAGTTCATATCATGCTGGTAATCTTGTGATTCTCGATACAATGACTGGTTTTTCTGGCTTCTCTTCGAAGAAGACTTCTTATGAGGTCGAACTGAACACATACTGCCTTTCATGGTTGCTACCATGGATATATACTTCATCATCTTCAATGGATCATAGGATTAGCTCCCTCCTAATCCTTGCTTCATGTATGAGTGCATGTTTTTCTTTTGGAAATATATAATCAGCTCTCTCCATCTAGGAGAGTCCACACTTCCGTCTGCATCCTTATTGCCGTCTGCAAAGTGTTACAAATCTTTTTCCAGTTTCCTCTTGATTGCTGACTTCTTTCTGTCTTTGCTTTTTCCAAGTCTCTTCAGGATTGATTCTGATTTCGACTTATCTTGTAATAGCTTCCACATGATTTGTTTGATGTATTTCATCCTTTCATGTGTGTTATCTGACTTGTATAATGATAGCAATCCTTATCTTGTTGTTCTTCCATAAGTATAGTTCTTCTTGGAACATATTATCTTCTAATAGATAGATATACAAGATATGTACAAAGTCTATGCAAACAAGATATGTACAAGTACTAAGAAGAGTATTGTTATCTTCAGAAGAAGAAGTCTCTTTCATCCTGCTTAGTCTTCTTTGTAGGTTCCTTTTCTTCGGTAGCTGATGATTCGTGTTTCTCCTTCCTTTTCTTTAGCTCGGGACAATGATTCTTGTAGTGACCATACTTTCGACAGTTGAAGCATTGTATTTCTGAAATATCTTTCTCTTGATTTGGCTTGCTCCTTGAACCAAACTTCCTTTTGTTCCTGAAGTTCTTGAATCTTGCTGTGAAGGCTTGATCATTGTACTTCTTTTGGGGTTTCTCTTTTGCACTGATCCTGGATTCTTCTTGAGCACAAGTCGTCCAAAGTTCTTCAAATGTAGGATACTCCTTTCTTGTGTTCATGCTTGCGGCAAATGCATCCCACATCTTGGGAAGACCATTGAGTACTATGTTTACCAATTCCTTCTCTGAAATGATCTCTTCAATAGCTTGTAGTTGATCTCTTAACTGGGAGATCCTTACAAAGTATGATGTTTGATATCATCATCATTCATCTTCATGTCACATAGCTCATTCTTCAGACTCATTACTTGTCTGATGTTTCTAACCGAGAAGAGGTTTGTTAGGACATTGTACAACTTCTTTGATGAGTCAAGATGGGAGATGTAGGGTATCAATTGGTCTTTTATAGAGTCCACTATGATACTCGTGGCATTGATGTCACCGTTTTTGAACTTTTCCATAACTGTAACATTTTGTGGTTCTTTCTCTTTTCCTTCTTCAAACTCTGGTTTCACGATCTTTCCTTTCACGATATCCAACACTTTATTCTTGGCAAGGATGAGGTCAATCCTTGTCTTCCACGCTCTGAAGTTAGAAGCTCCGTCTAACTTGTTTTCTGCCTTCATAGAGTAAGTCATGGCTATTTTGACTTGGTCAACCCTAGATCTGACCAAAAACTCAAACTTGACGTCTTGGCTTGCCGAGAGTACTAGGAGATGCGCTAGGCTAGGGCACACTGATCTATTCGGAAGTTAGGTCAATCCCTTCACTTAAGGTGCCTCAACGAGAGGATTAGGGTTTCTACAACTGCACCTGCTAGTAACCCTAGCGGCAGTGCTATGGTGACTGCTCCTGCTAGAAACCCTAGTGATAGTTCTTCAACGAGCTTAATATCCTTATGGCTATATTTCCTTCCAGCGGTTAGACTGAATGAAGGAGGTGTGGGCCTATAACCTGTTAGAATATGAATGAATGTACTCGTTTTACCATTGACAATATCACTATTTTCACCCAACCATAGGCCGAAGCCACCCTCCGAGCACCTTAACCTTTACAGAGAATCACTCCGGAAGCAAACCCTAGGCTAGATAGCCAAACAAAGGATAGTGCACCTTTCCCCAAGGATAACGCACCAAAAAGAGCTGATCAGATAGTCCAAACCCTAACCAAGAGATAGTCTAAGCCAAACGTGATCTGCTAGCTGCAGTAGCTGCAATGGCAACTCTCCTCCAAACTTGCGCACAAAATTGGGCACTGCAGTGTGCACAAGTGCTGCTCTGCAATTCTGAGACTGCCTGCCAGAATGAAGACTGGCCTCCTGTATTTATAGTAATTCTGGCTAATTGCCTGGGTCGACTTCTCATTCTGGGTATCTGTCTCTTCAGTATATATTATTTCTTCTGGTCAACTTCTTCTCTTGGACGCTAATAACCTAATACAAGTTATCTTATTGAGCCGACATGTCTTCTAGGGTTATTAGCCAACTCATTAGGGTTTCTTCTTTCTTCCCGGAATATTCTATTCTCGTCAGGTTTACACGTGGAGGTAAATACCTCCTGTAGCTACCATAATATCAACAGTAAATTTATTCTAAGATTATACATCAATCAATTACCACAAGATACATAAGAAATACTTGCATAAAATGATACTTAAGATAGCAAGATGCAAGTAAATTAGTAAATGTTTTAAGATAAATATAAATGAATTAGAAGTAAAAGTACTTGAAGCAAATGGCTTTGTTAAAAAAAAAGTAATGAGACTAGTGGCTTAAAGGTATCGTGGGTAGTTGTAGATTGTGTGTTTTATTAGATTGTCTTTATTGAAAGTAGGTTAATGAGATAAATTTTATTTGCAAAGAAAATAAAGTGTTTGAGAGCTAATCTAGATTTGGCCTCTAGAGAAGTTATCCCTTTAGCTCAAAGATTTGCTGAGGATTTGCCAAAACCCAATGGTTTCACCAACAAGCCCACTAGAGGTGCCGAAGGTCCAACACTGAGGGGAACAAGCCGGAGGTATTCAGTGAAACTTTGCACACTCCCCCTAAGTGTTTCTTAAAGCCAAACAATAGTACTGTTTTGAGATTGTCTTATTATTACTACTCCACACTAACCAACCCAGCGTGTTTGAAACTTACTCCCAGAAGATCGATACAAGCTCACAATTGGAAGGGTCAGGAACAACACTGGGAGTTGAGTGGAAATGCTTATTTTAAACAATAAAGCAAGTACTGGAAATGAAATGTTTTTCTAATTACTAAGTCTTCACCGACCAACCTCTTGCGAGGAGCTGAGGAGACAGTTTATTTCCAACTTTGAAATTGCATAAATGAAATCTAAACTAGCAATTAGTGTTCTACTTTGCAAGAGATAAACTAATCTAGATTGTGATTTGTTTTAACTTTAATATTTATGTGAGATTGTTTTGAATTTTATAGCAAAAGGAAAAACTGAAAGAGAACTAGAAAGACAAATAGTCCAAGCCACAACACCAACCCCTCCTAGGGGGAAACAAAAAGTGAGGCCTCCCTTGGCTCACTTATTTTATTATCTCAGTTACAATGGTCTATTTTAGAGACTTTGGATCTCTTAGAATAGAGATATGGATCCTTATAATGATGGATCAAGGTTTTTGCAATGTACAAATATCTTAGGAAGGTATATGGTGCTCCTAGAAGTCCCAAATGCTCCAAATCCGCCAAATTTTGGCATAATCTCCCCTTGTTTATTCAATAACCTGCACAAAACAACAAACAAAAGAGAGCAAAAGATGGCCAAAAACACTTTAAGAGTGTCTTTGATTATTAGTAGAAAACCCAAAATATTTCTAAGTAAAAAAACTACAAAAATATGCAAAAGGAACTAAGGAAATCAAACTAAAAAGATAGTTTCCTTAGGGTCTTTTGTGGGTGTTATAAAACAAGAAGTTTAAAACACTCTAATGCTAGATTTAAACAATATAAACTCTTGGAAAAGACTTACTTTTATCCCTCTACAAATTTCAATGAATTACTTGCATAAAGGGACTCTTTTCCTATGCTAGATCTAGATCTTTAAGATAGAAATTTAGAAGCAAAAAAATCAGATCTATGCTACCGCTTGCATGCATGAAAGGAACTAAAGATTTAACTTTGAAATCCGATCCAAACTTGCTTGCATATAATGTATATAAAGTAACCAAGAAAAATTGAATTAGAGAGAAGGAGAAGAGAACAAGCTTGTGCTTGGAATGTCTCGGGCAATGGACTCCTTCTTGGTGAATTGAGGAGGGATCTTCTTCAAAGACTTGGAAGAGAGGAAGAGTCAAATTAGATCTTCCACTTCTCCAAGTTGAGGTATCTATTACTTCAATCACTTGCAAACAAAAGGGTTAGAAGATGGTATCACCTACAAAAGAGATCTGAACATACAATATGTTAAATCAAACATATTGCATATAAAACCTCTTGAATAAATGAATAATAAGACTACTAATCAAATCAGATTAGTAATCCTATCCTAGTGAGTAATAGTACTCCTATAAGGCCAAATTAATCACAATATAAAGACAAGCAAAATAAAATGATATCACCTCATACACATAAACATCCACACATTGGACATGCACCAATTTGACTTCCAAAGTCTTTTTTTATTCCATTAAACAAAGAGAGTTACAATGATAGAGATACAACAAGCTATTCTTCCCAAGCTCTAACTAGCTTGCTAAAGGAGAGAATGCTCTTATTTATAGCATGAATCAAGAGAGCCAAGGGGGGGGGGGACACCAAGTGGAGAAGAGGGTGCACCATGTGTGAAATTGAAAGAGCCAAGTGTGTGGGAGATGGTTGCGACCTCTCCCCACACTCCTCAAACTTGCCACTTGTGAGAAAGGGGAAGGATAGAGGGCCGCCACCTCTCAAGAGGTTGGCAGCCCACTCTAGCAATGCACCACCTAGCAAGAGGGGCACACTTCTCCTTTTTGGCATATGCTTCAATTGAATAGGTTTTCCATCTCACTCATTCTTTCGACCAATAGGCTTACCCCTCATGTGCCACATCACTTTTGAGACTCTAGTTGACTCAAAACATGTTTCCAACAAGTTTGCTAAATTTTAGCAATCCTGATTTTTATGTCTTTTTTGGGTTTTGTGAGTAAAATTAACTTTTTAGTGATTAAAATCACTAATTTTACTCACAAAAGTGGGTACTTAGGTAACGTGGCTGCTCTAGGTTAAAAAATGAGCACCCCCAGGGCATATGATGCCTCCTAGTACCACTTTTTAATACAACTTTAAATTACAATTAAAAAGTTTCGTTTTACGGAAATTTTTTTATTAACTGAAAAATAAAAATCAAAAATCCTAAGGGGGACTTAGCGCATTTCCATAAAACTCTAGTAGGATGTTTAGCATGGTAATATACATTAGACACTAGGATTAGACGACTATGCTAAGGCCTAGCCATGAGTATATACTCTAGATTTGGAGAAATTAAGTAAAAAAACTCGGAAATTATAAATTGCTTGGACAACAGAATATAATTAACAAGTAAAAAAACACTTAAGAGTAACAACTCATGTCTAAGTCTTAGGAGGCTAAACCTTTTACAAATTTCATCATGCAACACATCTTATTGCAATTCCCCACAGGGTATGGAAATGTGGTTAAAAAGTTGAAAAATGGCCATATTGGCTGGCTAGACTTTTGAACTCGGCATTTTGAACAAGTCATTGTTCAATCTTTGGAGGCTCATCTGCAAGTCCATCCTAGTGCAACTTGGTGGATAACAGGGGGTTTTGAGGGTTTTGACTGAATAAACTCTAGAGATCAACAAGGGAGTGAAAAATTTTCTTGTTCTTGATCCAAGCTTGGCCAAGGAGGTGAAAGATTCCTCCCTCACCATTCTAGTTTAGTTTCTATTAAGCTACATGCATCATTTCTACAGGGAAGAGGAGGAAGGGCGCATTTTTGAAAGTTTTCTGTAGGTTGGGCACATCAGTTGAGGAGGAGAGATTCGATTCGGCTTAGGGAGGCTAGATCTACAGTAGAGCTCCTTCCAGGAGTGGTTTCTATCACCCTAGCGCCTTTTTGCATCATTGTATGAGGGTATTCTTCTGCATATCCATTCTATTATGCAGTGGGGCGTATTTCTCTTTAGGAGGGAACATTATTCATAGAGGATCTAGTAATTTAGAGTGTGAGATCACTCCCAACAGCTAGGAGATTCATCACAGGAGTTTCCAATCACCGGATCTATGGATTGGCAGTTGGTTTCAGTAGTTTGGTGGTCATTTTCTAGGAGGCCGAATTCTTAGCTTACTACAACCAAAGAGGGTGCATTTCTGATAGAGAGGACAACACTTATAGCAAGGGAAAGAGTTGGATCTTGGAGATCTTTGGTATTCTCTTGCAGCTTGGGGAGGCTCTTGGTACATCACATCTTCATCTTTCTATTGTATTTTGGATGCATTATCAGCCACATACATTATTCTGCTATATGTATTCCAGGTCTGTTCTATTATTGTATGAGGTCAGCTATATATTGAAATAAAACTTAGATTTGAGGTATTTGTGGCTATTTCTTGTGTTACTTCTCTTGCATCTTGTTGTGTATATGTCATTGCTATATCTCTATCATTTAATTGTTGCAAACTCTACAGAAACCATCATCATAAACCCCAACGCAACTCAAGAAGACCAAATCTGCAATCTGTATGACAAAATACCACATCCAAGAAACACTCAAACTTCAAATGTTCCAAGAAAAACCACTTGGGAACATTACAAGAAGAGACCAGTTTAATGAATAATACTCATTTAAGAGGGACATGAAGGAATAATTCCTACTTGTAATGTTTACTGAATAATATGATGGAAAATGTAATAATGTAGAATTATTGGAGAAAGTCTATGTATGAATGAGAGATCAAGAGAAATGAGTGGTTTTAGGGACAAATATTGTTGAGAGAATGATGGAGATGTTGTGGAGAGATCATAGGATATCCTCAAGGAGATAGTTGAGGAAATAATGGAACAAATTTTCCAATTATGGTGTATTTGTTATGGTCACCTCATATTATATAAAGGGACCATTTATACAATAGTGTAACATTGGGAAATGATTGTTTGATAAAATTTCCCCTTTGGGGGGTTTGGGAATATATTTCCCGATGTCCTTTTCTTCGTGTGTGTTTTTCGGTGCGTGCTCTGTGTCATTAAATAGTGTTGAGGTTTGGTTTTCTGATTTGTATGGTTATTGGAGGACAAGGTTGTCCTCAGATTTTTAGTGATATTTGTACTGGCTGAGAGGACAAGGTTGTCCTTAGATTTTTGGTGATATTTGTATTGGCTGAGAGGACAAGGTTGTCCTCAGATTTGGTGATATTGTATTGGTTGGAAGGGCTGGTTTTTCCCTCAGGATTTCTGAGTTTGATAAGGTTACAAGAACAAAAATATTGTATCACATATGTGTTGATGATTCATCTCTGATATTTTGTGTTTCCACTGTGTGTAATTTCAGTCAATAATTTTCAGTGTAAAATTGTTCAGTGATAACAACTCGGGTTTTATTGTTAGATCACCAGGAAGCAATTTTCAGATTTGAAAATTAGTCACATAAGAGTGTATGTGAAAATTGACACAATTGAGTTGATATATCTGAAAAAACAACGATGAAAGAGCGGCTTATTAAAGGAGAAAAACCCCAAATTGTCACGGGTTAGAGCCTTCTCCACTTGGGATGGTGCCTGCCAGCCTCTTGGGGGAGTCCCTAGGGTACTTTGTGTTGACGTTTTACTTATACAACTAGCAGTTGCAATTCTTCTTTATTATTATAATTATTTAGCACATTAGATGCAAAAATAAGATCACTTAAAGAGAGGCAATAGCAAAAACAATAGAGACACAGATTATCTTGGGAAACCCTCATGGGGGAGAAAACCTAACAAAAAATTCCTCAATATAGATAGACCAAAGACCGAACAAAAGATCCTCCTCTACTCTTTCACTAGGAAGAGTAGCGCAACACTTAACCAAGAAATACCGAGAGATAGACCTGTTATCGCACGGTTTGTAGGAAGGGTTTAGGCAGCTTGAGTCAAGGCTTGAAACCGACGTAACAGGAGCTTCCCCACCCACTGTCACCTCGATGGGGAGCTCTTTCTATTTAGGATGGCTAGTCCAAGGGAGACGTCCCTAAGCAATCTGGGTTAATGAAGGGCTAAAAGTATAATGGGTCAAAGTCAAAGAATCCCTTTCACAGATTACTGCCAATAGAGATAGTCAAAGAAGATATTGTTCCACTGGATGGCACCTGTTTGCGAGGCAAGACAAATAAAACTAGAAATGTGCTTGCAGTGGGTTAGTACTTCACAATTAATGACTATCTTCAAATATATATGAGCAATGATTAGATATAATTATTGACGAAGTCAATGATTATCAAACAAAGACAAAATCACTTCTTCAATAAGTACATCAAGAGATAAGAGCATT
>JASDQU010590190.1:9606-23273 GCA_032191745.1 Picea mariana | reverse complement strand
AGATGTAAAAGTGATAATATGAGGGGAGCGGACGATGGTTTTGCAAACCCCCCTTGGTGGCTAACCAAAACCCATGAATACCAACTTGCTAAGCCACCCCATCAATTACCTCAACAATGGTCAAGTGGATTAGTGTAAGATCCAAGCAGTTATCTGAAATGAAAGAGATCTAATGCATACATAAGAAGGTTATAATGATCAAATATGACACATACCATGATACCTCGGACCAATTACCTCGTGGAGCAAGAGTCCTCTCTGATGCAAGCCCAAGCCGGTAGTTATGGAGGCTGGTACTGCTGATAGGACAAAGATGATTGAGAAGAAGAAACATGGGCCCTCCAGGGCCATGCTCAAGTCGCTCCTGCTCTCGGTACTCCATGTCTAGGACCATGTGGGCCTCGAGACATGATCTCCTAGTTATCCCTAGATATCGGGGATAACAAGACCAAAACCCTCTTTGACGTCACCCCAGTTGCAACGACTTCTCCTCCAAGACTTGCACACTGTAGAGCTAGTTGGTGAGTGTGTCCAAATGAGGCATTGGCCTCTCTTATAAATAGTGGTCTGGCCAGCCTATAATTTGGTTTGGGCCGACCTGTCACCTTACCCTCTTAATTTACATTTAACTGTCAAGGCACAATAGGGCCGACTTTTACAAAGGCACAATACAAATACATGTTGACCAATCCACAAAAGGGGATTTGATCTTATACAAGACCCGACTTGATCAATCCGCAAAAGGGGATTTGATCTTACAATAATGACTCAAATATAATCAGAATATTCTTCGAAGTTATAATATTTCAACACTCCCCCTTAACAAGAAGGGTATGCTATTGACAACATTAATAACAACTGACTGGACTCAATACATCATCAAGAGGAGGGGACATCGTCATCAACATAGGGAGCACTGTTGGTCATATCTATAGGTCATCGAAAGTTTTTCTCATCATCAACATCAGTAGAAACTGAACATCATCATCATCTGCAACACGGAGTTGGAGTAACATCATCATCATCATCAACATGAAGTTGGAACATCAACATCAATAGCACGAAGCTGGAACAACAACGTCAACAACACAGAGTTGGAACAACATCATCGATAGCACGAAGCTGGAACAACAACAACGTCAACAACACAGAGTTGGAACAACATCATCGATAGCACGAAGCTGGAACAACAACATCATTAACAACACGAAGCTGTAATAACATCATCAACAACACGAAGTTGGAACATCAACATCAACAGCACGAAGCGGGAACATCAACATCAATATGTGGCAACATAATGAGGCAGGTGCATCAACAAGAACATCTGTGGTACTTTGACAAACCGTCCTTATCGGACCTTTGGGATCGACCTATGAATCATAAGATTCCCTAGGATATAGAATCCTAACTGAGCTACCACGTGGTAGTCTGACAGATCGTCCTTATTGGACCTTCGGGATCTTCCCAGGAATCATAAGATTCCCTAGGATATAAAATCCTATCTGAGCTACCACTACTGACCACAGCTGGCATATACATGCACATGTACTCTGAAAGACTGTCGTTACCGGACCTTTGGGATCTGCCCAGGGATGATCAGTCCCCCTAGGATATAAAACCCTAACTGAGCTACCTGCTATTGGTTAGGATACCATAGTATCCTCAACATCACTCCCCCTTTCGAGGGAGGTCCTTTCGGACTACACCAAGCTTGTCTCGGAAGTACTCAAACTTCACATGAGACAAAGGCTTAGTCAACACATCTGCTACCTGCTCATCTGTTCCAAGATATTGGAGCTTCACAACTCCCTTTTGTACCATGTCACGAATGTAGTGGTACCGGATCTCAATGTGCTTCATTTTATCGTGGAATAATGGGTTCTCTGTCACCTTTATGCAACTCTGGTTATCACAAAAGATCATGGTAGCATCCACCTCTAGGTCAAAATAGACTTGTCAACAATTTTCGAATCCATATGGCTTCACAACTGGCGGAGCATGCTGCAATGTACTTTGCTTTTTCTGTATTGAGAGCAATATTGGATTGCTTCCTGTTTTTCCACGAAGTCATGGTTGACCCCAAACCGAAACAACATCCTGAAGTGTTTTTTCTATCTGAAGCTCTTCCACCCCAATCTTAATCAGTATAACCATACAATCTGAAGTCACAATCTCCAGTATAATAGAGGCCATAGTCCAACGTACCCTTAAGGTATCTCATCACATGCTTTGCAAATTCAAGGTGAACATGTGTGGGGTCCACCAGATACTGACTCAAGGTGTTCACAACAAAGCATATATATCTGGTTTGGTATTCGTCAGATACATCAATGAACCAATCATTTGTCTGTATAGAGTAACATCAACTATTTCTGACAAAATATTAGCCAATAACTTCAGATTCGTCTCCGTAGGAGTGGAAATGGCTCTACAGTCCATCATGTCGAATCTCTTCAGGATTTCCATAGCATACTTTCCTTGAATAAGGAAAATCTCTTCTGGGCGCTGCCATACTTCAAGGCACTAAGAAATAGTGCATCGGGCCTAGGTCCTTCATTTCAAATTCAACGACAAGCTTCTTCTTACAATCTGTGATGAGCTTTTCTTCATCTGTCAAGAATAAGTCATCCACATATAGCAGCAATATAATTGGTCCATCATCCACAATCTTGAAGTAAAGGTTGGGATCAAATTTACTCTTGGTAAAGCCCAAGCTCATCAGAAAACCATCAATCTTTCCATACCAAGCTCTTGGAGCTTGCTTCAAACCATACAGAGCCTTCTTCAACTTGTAGACATGAGTCTTCTTGTCCTGTACTTCGAACCAAATTTTTCACATAAACTGGTACACTTGCTCAGCTGCAGCTCAATCTGCACAATCATGTGCTAGCTCTATGTGCTTTCTGCAAAGCACTATTTGTCTCACTGCCTGAGAGGTATGTTGTCTACTTTTTCTGCAACTATTCCTTCTGGAACCGAGACTTTGCACTTGCCACTACTGTTTCTGAAGCTGAGAATAACTGCTCTATTCTCACTGTAGCTGTTGAACTCTGAGAGTAGCTCCTCTATTCTATCATGGCAACAACTTCATCCGAAACTGAGAGTGGCTGATACTGAAGGTAACATTTCTTCTTTCATGGAGGTAACTTAATCTCAAATACAGGAACTGCTCCCTCTGAACCTCATACTGTATCTGAATCATGGTTGTTCTGACTGTCTTTACGAACACTGACACTATTTCTTCGATCACTGGAGCAAGTGTCTCGTCATAGTCTTCTCCCTCTTGCTAGGAGAATCCTCTAGACACAAATCAGGATTTGTACATCTCTATACTGTTATCTGCAACATGCTTGATCTGTTAGATCAATCTTGGATGTCACCACTGACTTCCCTTCTGGTCTTAAGGAAAAATCCATATCCCAGTCCTTCTGACTAGCTTCCTCCTCTATCATTGAAACAAGGGAATATTCTCAGGAGATTTCATGTCTCCTAGAGGTCTCTGAAGCTACGATCTAGTCTTCTGAACTCATGGCATCTGTCTTCCAGTCCTGGAACATGTCTCTTTTTCCCATCTGATCCTTTTTGAGATCATGCTTACTCCGAGTCTACAAAAACTTCATAGTCTCTGCAGGATATACTTGGTGTTTGAATACCAAGTCTTAATATGAAAAGCTGAGTTAGACTTCAAACAAATTCTTCTTCCTGTCAAGGTGGCTTCATTATCCATTGACCAAGTCTACTGTGAGTTCTATTCTAATGTTCGGTCATCTTTGGAGCCTTTTGCTCCTTACAATCAATCTCCATATGAGATACTCTGTATCTCAAAAGTAGCTTCTTCTTCATAGTATTTGGTACATGAATGTATACGGTCATGTATACAACTTGGATAGTCTGCACTGAGGCTAGTCACTTCTTATAAACTGTGAGTTGGTCTCTTTTAGGCCTGCTTTGATACCATGTTGAAGTTTTACTTATATAACTAGCAGTTACGGTTCCTTTTTAGTATTATAATTATTTAGCACATTAGCTGCATAAATAAGATCACTGAAAGAGAGGCAATCAAAGAAACAATAAAGACACATAGATTATCCTGGGAAACCCTCATGGGGGAGAAAACCCAACAAGAACTTCCTCAATATAGATAGACCAAAGACCGAACATAAGATCCTCCTCTACTCTTTCACTAGAAAGAGTAACACACCACTTAACCAAGAAATACCAAGAGATAGACCAAAACCCTCCTTGACGTCACCCTAGTTGCAACAACTTCTCCTCCAAGACTTGCGCACTGCAGAGCTAGTTGGTGAGTGTGTCCAAATGAGGCACTGGCCTCTCTTATAAATAGTGGTCTGGCCAACCTATAATTAGGTCTGGGCCGACCTGTCACTTTATCCTCTTAATTTACATTTAACTGTCAAGGCACAATAGGGCCGACTTTTACAAAGGCACAATACAAATACATGTTGACCAATCCACAAAAGGGGATTTGATCTTATACAAGACCCGACTTGATCAATCCACAAAAGTGGATTTGATCTATACAATAATGACTCAAATATAAGTAGAATATTCTTCGAAGTTACAATATTTCAACACTTTGTTGCTGTCCCAAGTCTGATTTTCTGCATTAAATGACAAAAAACAACCGCGGTTATGTTTTGGACAGCGTGTTAAAAGTTAAAACTATCCAAAATGATTGGGAAAGATAGTTTGTTCACTCCGAGGGATCCTGCAAGGTTAGCAAAATGAATATAGAAAGATATGAGAACAAAAAACTACTCAAAAGATCAATGAAATCACAATGAACAGTTAAGGAGAATGACATATCGGATTGCAAAATTAACAAAATACTATCAAGAAACAAGGTTAGAACACAAATACTCGATTTCTTTATTGATAGGCTTGCAAGAGTGTTGGTTGTGCCCCAAATGGAAAGTCCACAACCAGTACAATGATCACTTTGTTCAAAGAAGAGTCGCTAGACTAAGAACGAGAGAGAGGAATGAGAAAGAAACACTATAATAGCTGCTGCAATATCCGACCAATAACCAATGAAGACCATCCAATATATAGGAGAGGAGGCGCAATTACCAAGGATAGAGAATATGGTGCATGAGAGGAGAGGGAGTAGGAGAAGCATATGTGGAAGGGAGAGAGAGTTAACTCATGTGAAGAATAGGAGAGTTAACGTATGGAGATGACGACCACTGCTAAAAATATAAATTTCCAAAAATAGCTAGCCGGTCCCATAAATTTGGAACTTGTCAAAACTAACCCAAACTCTCCACAAATGCTTGTAATGACTAGGAGATCACCACCATGTGTCTACTGTTAAAAATAGAAAGTCCCCACATGTCCATGATATTATACTCATTGGATTCGATTTACTGCAAGGAATCTGAATCCGCAATTAGAATAGACATGCAAGCCCTGGTATTCAACCTGCTAAAAATAGAAATATGTGCCAAATCATTCCAAAAAAGGTACAAAAGACTCAAAATGTCTCAAGGATCAATAATATGTGCTCAAAATCTGAATCTGGGGCTTGAAGCCCAAGTTGCTAAAAATAGAAAGTTCTTGCATGTCGTTCGAAAAGTGCTATCAGGCCTAGAATCATGTAAGGACCATCCCTGTATGCTCAAAACTGCTCCAGACTGTTAAGAGATCCACTCAAAACATGTCTCCTAAAAAGTAGCAACACCTGCTATATGTAGACATCTCTCTCAAAAATGCATGGGAAACCAAGCTAACTCTAACTCTGAACAAAACAAGCATGTATCGATCATATACCTATCTTTGATGGGAACCAACCTCTTGCTCAACACAAGTGCTGAACTCTAGGAGAATCTCAGAACACCATCCAAAATAGTGGATTCTGGCTCTTAACCCTCAAGATTTTCAAGGGTGAAAATCTAGGGGTTAACAGGTTTGAAGAAAGGAGATGCATGGCATAACACTCTAGCACATGAGAGCTTGGCACATGGACTTTGGAGGCCCAACTATCTGTATTTTGAGGCTCAACGTCTCACTTTTAGGCCTCACGTCACCCTTCTAGGGCATGACATCACCCTTTTTAGGGTTTTACTTTATGTAATTTTTATATTTGCAAGTTGTAAGAGAAAGTAAAGGGGGTCGACCCTCTTTTAATTTGTTGTTGACAATTTTATGTGGACAAATTGGTTTAGATGGCCTCATATAAATAGAGGACCATCTCTCTTCATTTTCATAACTCATCACTTGAGAATTACATACCATTGGACTGAAATTTTGACCTCTTTGGGCAACTCGCTTTCTCTTCTCTCTTGTGTAAAGATGGATGTTACACTTGTCTATTGGTGGAATAAAGGCTAGCGAATTGTCTTGGATGCTTGTTCTTGGCAATTTGATGGAATTTCTTTGATAAAGTAAGGGTTTTGCATGCTATCTCATGGAATAGGTAAGGAATTTCTGCAATCTTGTGTTTTTCTTCTTAATTTCAAGGTTATTAATCAAACCCTAGGAGGAGTATAAGGGCATACACCCTCCATCAAGGAAATTTTCTTCTATTGCTATTGAAAAGGATTAAGGATTGCTACAAGGAGTAAGAGGGTTTACACCCTTGTAGCAAGACTTTGCTAGGGTTTATCTTCGCTGGGGAGTAAGAGGGTTTACATCCCTAGAATATCATCAAACCCTAGTTTAACTTGGTTGTGATCAAGAAAGAGACTCCATTAACCCAATAGATAAGGCACTAATTGCATTGGAGATTGAATATTGTTGCATTGATAAACATGAAATTTAATAGATTGAATTGTTCAAGGTTGGATTTAAATTCTATATGCTATTGGTTCTCTTTCTTTCCAAGGGCGTCTTGATTGGCTAAGTGATTGTGTTGCTATAACAAACATTAAGTTACAACCATTAGGGTTGCAACAAACTCACTCTTTCATACTCTTTTCCAAATTTTTTACCATTGAAAATTACTTGTAAGTTGTGATAATTGTTCTATTGGTAATAAGCTATTGATTGGGTGGTTTACTTACTAATTTCAGTGGCTAGAATATGCTGCTGTAGTAAAAGATTGCTACAACCATTGGGCTGTTATAAATACTTGTTGATAACACTCATTAACAACCCTCACTTGTCATCAAAGTTGTGGTCTAGACTCTAAACATTATAACATTGTGTACTTGTTGCAAGCTTTATTTTCCAATATCATATACTTGATTTTGATGGTTTAATTTGCAGCTGCTATAACTTCTCCATTGCTGATATACATTTCCTTACAGCTGCAATTTTGGGACAACAAGGTTTCTTGCTGATTCCCCCACTTGTTTTGAGGCTTATATCATCATATTTGGTCCTGTTTTGGTTTGTCTAATATTGTTTTGCAGGTACACAACCTTGGAAACCATTTACCACATCCAAAGACTCTCTCCTCAAGCCTCAAGTTCATCTTAGACCTTGACCTATAGGGGTTTTCTTCTAGCTCCTTGCTTCTCCCCTTGAAATCCCCCTAGGGTCACCTGGGAAGCCTCCCTTGTGTTGGACCTGTCCATCACCAAAACAAAGGGGATATCTATTGAGGTGACAGTGATAGGTGTCTCCAGTTGTGTCACACACTTGTTGCTTGGGTTGGGCTTTGCCCAAACTACAAACTGTGCGATAATAACATCCAAGGTCCAAGAGGTGTTGGAGGGTGTCCAAAGACATGCCAAATCATGAAGTAGCTCAACGTTCATCGTGAGGGGCTTAACGTTCTCCATATAGTGTGCAACGTCCTGGGTGTAAGCACCAAAGCGTCCTTCACAGGACCATCTCCAAGGGTGCATCATCATCAAGCAAGTGTCAGAGAAGGTAAGTGAAACCAACCATCTTGGATACAAGAGTCATTAGAATCATACAAAGTAAGCCACATTCTAATACAAAAGCCACGTAAGCAATGTTATGTATCTTCTTCAAACTTCACACTAGCTCAAGATTTTATGCGGTTTGCCAAGTTTAGGTATGGGAGGACCATCGCAAGATCCTATTAGGTGTGCGAGTACCCAAGTAAAGTGAAATATCCCTGATCCCGTTGATCAAGATATTTGCTACTAATCTATTATTCTGTCTTGCAGAACTGATACACTGGGGGTTTCTGGATGCGTTTTAGTTGTATGTTTGAGATCTTGATGGTTATTGCATGTGCATGTGGGTTATTGTATGTGCATGTTGCATATTTATGGTTTAAACAACATATAAAGGATGCATGCAGAAGTAAAGAACATCAACTGCCCAATATCATGTATTATACGGTTCGAGCATGGAAATACAATAGCCTACTGGATATATAGAATATAAACGTCAGACATATCTCATGGATCAGCACTGGAATACAATCAAATAACATAAAAATACCCGTGATCAGAAGATGATAGCAGATCTGATGCATGCACGGATAGATCGGCGAAAATATGCGATTCCGGCGAAGTACGGTAACCGCTACCTGTTGGAAAACTCGTTCGGAAGTTCAGACCATCGAAATACGCTGGAAACTGCTCCAAAAGAAGCGCCCTAGCCTCTAGACTGAAATGGGTGAGTGCCGGATCTCAAATCTGGTCTTTGAGGCACTGGATTTGGACCCCTGGGGGGATTTGCGCACCTCCTGGAGCACTCGATGCGCCCTAAAGGATTCCACCAACGGAATCGGTTGCTATATGGCTCGAAACGATCGTCTTGCCAAACAAGGAAATGGGCCGGAAGGATTTGTCCGGATCTGCTCTGATACTCTGCATGCAACACCAAATGTTTGTCCAGAAGAGCTGCACCCTAAATGGTTGAATGAGTCGATCTGCAATATTCCACCGTTAGAATCTGACGATAGATGGCTCAATAGAAGCACCCTGGATGGATCTCAAATGGGTTGGAAGGAAACTGCAATCTGGATACAGATCTCGTGCAGCTCTCCAAACCCTTAGACTGACTTGTGCCCTCACTGGCTGAGCTGCGCACTCTGCAATGGATACTCCTAAAAAGTACGGTGAAATACCTGGATGGTATCTCCGATGGGCTAGGGTGTGTCTCTCAACACCGAAACTGATCAATGGTGGTGGTTTCCTCTAGAAATCCACAAAACAGTAAGGTCGGCTCTCCTCCTCCTCTGGGAACTCTCAACATCAAATCATAACAATGCATAATGAGGAATTAGGTCAAATTCCTCCCTTTATACCTTTCCCAATCTAATTCACCATTGGCCTCACTTAAGCTAGGCGCTCTTCCTCCTAAAGTGATTAATTAATTAATTAAGTCCCCCTTTAACACCTTTTCATTCTAATTCTTCGTTGACTTAGGCTTAAGTGACTTTTCCTAAGTATTTTGGCTTAATTCATCGTTTAGCCATCAATTCCTCCTTATTTCTCCATCTTGTTCCCTGTTTGTGCCTGACTATAGTCTACGGGAACATATAGACTACTAAGTCACTCCTTGATGGCCTACTCTTGGGAATGGGACATCACAGTCCTCCCTTCCCGAGATTGCTTGTCCTCAAGCAACATCAATCCTAGGTGCTGTAAGATATGCTCTCCCTCCCATGTGGCATCCTCCACTGGAAGACCTCTCCATCTAACCAAGCACTCTCTGATGATCCTGCTCCTCATTCTGCGCTCTCTCTGCTCTAGTACCTCCTTTGGCACTAGCTCCAACTGACCCTCCTCATCCAAGGGTGGCAACTCCTCTGAAATGCTAACCTGTTGTCCCATAGCCTTTTTAAGGCAAGAGACGTGAAAGACGTTATGAATCTTGCTACCTTCCGGTAGCTCTAGCTCGTATGCCACCTCGCCTATCCTCCTGATGACTCTGTATGGCCCGTAGAACTTCGAATTCAGCTTCTCTGCTCCACTCCTCTTCAAGGAGGATTGTCGGTATGGTTGTAATCGCAGAAAAACCAAATCCCCTACCTCAAAACTGCGCTCAACTCTGTGTCGGTCTGCATATATCTTCTGCTGATTTTGAGCTGACTACAAGTTCTCCCTTACCGATTGAAGAATCCTCTGACTCTCCTCCACCCAATCCTTGGCCCTCGGGACCCTGCTGTCCCCAAACACAGTCTCTATAAAGGAGGGTGCATCGTATCCATACAATGCCTTGAACGGTGACATCCTGATAGACATATGGTAAGTTGTGTTGTAGCAATACTCACCCATATGTAACCATCTCACCTAAGTGTGTTGCTGCCCCCCCACATAGTTCCTCAGATACCCTTCCACCCATTTGTTGACGATCTTTGTCTGCCCATCTGTCTGTGGGTGGTAGCTGGTACTCGTGGCTAGCTCTGTGCCTGTCAATCTGAAAAGCTCCTGCCAAAATGCACTGATGAAGCGCCCATCCCTATCACTGACTATCTGCCTAGGTAACCCGTGCAACTGGAATACCTCCCTGAAAAACAACTCTGCTGCCTGTATGGCCTTGTAGTCTGTGGGTATGGCGAAGAAATGTGCAAATTTGGTCAGTCTGTCGACCACCACAAATATACAGTCCTTGCCCTGCACTCTACGAAGGCCTGTAATGAAATCCATGGAAATGCTCTCCCATTTCTTCTCTGGAATAGGTAGAGGTTGTAGTAGCCCTGCAGGGTGTGTCTGCTCGGACTTGTTCTGCTGACAAGTCGTGCACTCTCGTATGTGTCTTAGCACATCATCCTTGAGACCCTTCCATGAGAATCTCTCCCTGACCTGCCTATATATTTTGAAGTACCCCTGATGCCCTGTTGTAGGCGAATTATGACATACTTTCAGAATTTTCCCCTTCAGGGTGGATTCTGGAACCAAGTAGATCCGGTCCTTGTAGAAAATGACGTCATCAAGAACCTGGTATCTATCATCAATCACTTGTCCGTCCATCACCTCACAAGCAAATTTGTTTTTGGAGTATTCCACCAACAAATGAGCTTTCCAATATGTACAAATGTCCATCATTGAACATCTTGCTGGCCTCCTGGACAAGGCATCTGCCACGATATTCCTTTTTCCCTTGACATACTCAATGTCAAAGTCAAAGGCTTGGATCTTTGAGACCCACTTCTGCTGCCTCTCACTGAGGTCTTTCTGATCAAGGAAATACTTGAGACTGTTATGATCAGTCTTCACTACAAACCTGCTGCCAACTAGATACTCCCTGAACTTGGTTAAGGCATGCATGATTGCTAGCATCTCCTTGTCGTAAATAGGATAGAGTTTCTTCGACTCGTTGAGCTTTCTGCTCTCAAACACAATGGGGTGCCCCCCCTTCATCAAGACTGCTCCAATCCCCACCCCTGATGCGTCGCACTCTAAGACAAACTACTGCGAAAAGTCTGGAAGGGCTAGAACAGGGCATGTGCTCATAACCTCCTTCATTTTGTTGAATGTGTGCTGTGACTCCTCTGTCCAATGAAAAGCACCCTTCTTGGTCAAGTCTGTGAGTGGTGCTCCCAACTGTGAAAAACCCTTGACGAACCGCCTGTAGTAACTGCATAACCCAAAGAATCCTCTTAGCTCTGTGAGATTCTTGGGCATTGGCCAATCGACAATGGCCTTGATCTTTTCCTGGTGAACCTGTACTCCCTGCCCACTGATGATGTGCCCCAAGTACAGTAGTTCCCTCATGCCAAATTCACATTTGGATTCCTTGGCATATAAAGACTATGCCTGCATAATATCCAAGACCTTCCCCAAATGTGTTAAATGCTCATCCCATGTCTTGCTGTAGATCAATATATCGTCGAAGAATACCATAAGGTACTTCCTCAACTATCCTCTAAAGATATGGTTCATGCAAGACTGGAAAGTGGCTGGTGCGTTGGTCAGTCCAAATGGCATGACCAAGAACTCAAAGTGTCCGAAATGGCATCAGAACACTGTCTTCTCAATGTCTTGCTCCCTGATGCTGATCTGATGGTATTCTGAGCGTAGATCAATGTTAGTGAAGAAGACTGCCCCATGTAACTCATCCATCAGCTCATCTATGCGTGGAATGGGGTAACGATTCTTGATCATTTTCTTTTTGAGCGCTCTGTAATTGATGCACATCCGTAACGTGCCATCCTTCTTTAGTACCAGGACGACTGAAGATGCAAAAGGACTCATGCTGGGCCTGATGTGCCCCATAGCGAGCAATTCTTTGATTGCTTTCTCAATTTCGTCCTTAAATTTCTTGGGGTGCCTATAGGGTGCTGTAATCACCGGTGTAGCCCCTGCCTCTAACTCAATCATGTGCTCAAAACCCCTGTCTTGCGGTCTCCCTGGTGGTATCGGCCCAAATACTGGCTCATAACGTCCCAGAAGCTCTCTGATCTGTGGATGGTACTGCTCCCTACCCTCTGAGTCCTTTCGTATGGTGATCAAACACTCTGCTGCGTAAGCCACATCACCGTGACGAAAGATCCGCTCCATCCTCTTTGCCGATACTGCTCGAGGTGCCCCTGTAGACATGCCTCTTAGCACAACTCTCGATCCACTGGTGTCTCTGAAGCTCATGGTCAACATTTGATAGTTGAACCCAATCTCCCCCAATGAATATAACCACTGTACCCCTCACACGGCATCAGTATCTGATAGGTCAACTACATAGAATGTGTCAGTTAGGGTGTAGTTGCCTAGTTTGACCTCTAGGTCAGGGATCATGTCCAAGCATGTCATCGTGTATCCATCAGCCACTGCCACATGGAATCCCTCAAACTCCTCTGTGCGTAACCCCCTCCTAGCTACTAAGGATGCATCTATGAAGTTGTGGGTGGCCCCACCATCAACTAAAACTGTCATGCGTTTCCCTTGTACAAGGCCCTTGAGCCTGAGAGTGTTGTACCTGGGTACTCCTGAAAGGGTGGCTATGGTTCCCTCTTTCACCTCTCTACGAGGTTTTGCCTCCTTCTAGGGCTGTGCCCTTGCCGGTATTTGAGGTTTCTTCGGCTGCTGCTTTGGCTCATGAGTGGTCTCAGTCTCTGAATCACTGTCTGTCGGTGCCTGAATATCCTCATCCTCCTCCTCACTGCCTGATTCCACTTCAATATAGTGGATCTGTCGCTTCCCCATGTATCTATGCCCGGGGACCCAAGGGTCTCTGCAGGAGAAGCAAACCCAAGGGTCTCTGCAGGAGAAGCAAAGCTTCTTCCTCATCAACTCCCGTCGCGTATCATCATCCAACTTGGGCTTGCCCTTCCATTCCCTTAGAAGATTCTTTTGATCCTTGTCTCTCTGTGGTACAAAGGGTTTGGTGAAGGGTTTAGTTTTTGGCACTGAATTCGCCAAATCTCTAGTGCGTCGGATGGCATCCTGCAAGGTATGAGGCCGGTAGGCCTTCACCCATCCTCTCAAGGGTTCTGTGAGCCCTTCTGTGAATAACATGACCAATCGGGGCTCATATATGTCTGTCACTGCCACTGCTACCCTCTGAAACTCTGAAATGAATGCCTCTGCTGTGCTAGTTTGTCTCAACTGGGCTAGATCTCTAAAATGGATCTCTGGATCCCTCCTATCAAATCTATCCACGAGTCTCTCTGTGAACTCTCTGTAGGAGGTGATGCGATTGTGACCCAATGTCACCAATCCGTGATACCACCACTCGTGTGCCTCACCCTCCAAGTGTAGGGTGGCGAAACTGATGGCCTCTGACTCGGTCATCTGGTTGAGCTTGTAGTAGGTGTCTAGTTTCTGTACCCAAGCTTTGGC
>JASDQU010590189.1:36074-48280 GCA_032191745.1 Picea mariana | reverse complement strand
CAGTCAATAAAGGGCTGAAGTAGTTCAGTCTAAAAAGTAAATGGATGTTGAGGATCCAAAGTCTATAAGACAACATGATTGGAATTATTATTCATCCAAGTATGAGTTGGGATAGATGGACACAGGAAATAAATAAAAGTTGAAGGTTAATATCAGTTTAGTATTGGATGGAAAACAAAAGGTAACCAAGAGTGATTTGGCTAGAAAGTGCTCAGGTTAGAAATAATCATGCACAGTGGTTACAGTGAAGAGCACATGAAGATTCAAGAATTCAAAATAATTGAAGACTTCTAGGATAAACAAGGAAAAGTGTTTCAGGGAGAAATAAGTTGTTTCAATTACTATAGTATCATGTATGTTATGGCTTGTTGGGACAACCATAAAAAGAGAATGCTTGCATGTTTGCAAGTGTTGCTGACAAATTTGCTTCATATGGAAGGAAGAAACAAAAAGTTGGAATCTTGATTATAACACTGATAAAAAGGCATAAGAGATTCTACTGTCATCAACTAATCAAGTAGCATTAAATTCGTGTAATAGTAGTCATGCAGGTAAGTATTTCTCTTTTGAAATTATGTTGCATAATTTCCAAAGGGAAAATTCAAGAAAATTTTTCCCCAAATTGAATTTTATAAGACACGGTATGGTATTGTTTAAGTGCATTAACAGGAATAAATTACCACTAGGTGTGGTAAAGGCTAGAGGCATGTTATAGTTATCAAATATTTTTAGCTTTTGAATGCACACACTGACATAGTAGCATGTCATGTTAATTTGGTTATAAGGTAATAACCAAAGAAATAAAAGATAAGAACTTGTTATAGGAATGATGCCAGGAAAGCTAGTCATGTATGAGACCAGGACATGGTTGGATATGGCAAGGTATGGATATAGAAAGGTTACATACCACACAAATACCCAATGAGATTCATACATTTAAATAAAACTTGGATTGCAACCTTTTTGCTAACACTAATAAATACCACAGAATTGTATTCTTGGTGTAGTGTTCGGGTCGAAAATGAAGGCATCCAAGTAATTGAGTAGACAATCGGAAGTGTGTAGAGAATGTGTCAAGACATTGGCCAGATTTCCAATTTATGAATGGTGAGATACATGACTTAGATAAATATCATTCTGAAAATCAATACAAAGGTGTACTGAATAAATAGGCATTGAGAGTTGCACTCATGTCTAGTAAGTGGCAGAGTTGCACTCATACATGATAAAATTGTATACTTAAATGCATTGTGTGAGTGCATGCATATATATTTTTGCATTGAAATAATTACACCAATGGCTGAGATGTTGCTAACTCATGGAGTTGAGAACATTTCAAGAGTGTTTAGACATTGCAACAGGAAAGTTGCAAGCCAAGTAGTCACAAGAATAGTGACTACATAAAAAAATTTGTTCAGAAAAAGAAGTAATGAACTCACTGATATTAATTATGAACATGCATATGCATAGAATGATAATTCATTTTATCTAATAAATTGTTTTGTAGGTGTGATTGAATTGATCATTGTAGACAATTCTAAGATCATGTTATAATTTTTTTTGTACATATTGCAAGGAATGTATGATGTATAGGAAATACTRACAATCTGTYGGTTGTATGCAATATAGAATCATTGCAGGAAAAATGGTATTCAGCATGGTGCTTGCTGAAATCTAGATGGAAGACTACATTCTATTATTGCAACAACAATAAAAAAAAAATTATGAAATAGAATTCATATTTTGGGAAAAGTCGAATTCTTTATGAAATTAATTTGATTTCTAAAATGGAATTTTTATAATGTTCTCTCATGATAACTGCATGTATGTGATGTAGATGAGATAATCTTGATTAAAGTTGGAATGTTGGGAAAGAACAACTAATGTTGAGGACAATAAAGCCCTATAATTGTAGAACCTTGGTGGGGTTTTGGTAATGGGTTAATTCTCTTCATGTGTGTGAAAGCCTTGCAAGATGGATCGTTGAAGGACTACATATCAGTGAAGGGATGCCTGAGCCTGGAAGGTAGAGTGAAACAAGGAGGAGGCAACCCAAGGATTCTTATGGCATGGTAGCATCCATAAGGAGGGTGTGTCAAATGGAACAATGAGCTGAATTATTCCCAGAAGTAGCTCTATGGAATAAAGCAATTGATTTCCAGTCATAGTATAAATACCAAAATTGGTGCTGGAAAGTAGAGCACCAGATGGATATCAAGCTTCCAATAGCTAAATCTTGGAGATTTTTAAAGAATGTGAATGGTACATGGTATATAATGCACTGAGGACAGTGCATAAATAAGGGGAAGAGATTGTAATACCCCTAGGATGAACCCCAAATTGTAAATGTAAATGTAAAAATGTTTATAAGATGGTGAGTTGTTGATATAATTTTGCATGCACCTTCCATGGTATAGTGCAGACATGTACTGCACACTAAAATGATGAAGTGTGTGCATTCCAGGATACCGCGTGCAACAAACTTTAGTGCGCATGATTTTGAGGCCAGGGAGTCTTTGTGTATATGTTGTGCATTATAGGCTGGTGAGCTAGTTATTATAAGCTAGGAGGTTTATGTGTTGAATTAGGCTGGAGAGCCTAGATACTGAAGGCCAATGAGCCTATTTTTGTATATGTAACTACTCATATCATTAATATTATACATCGTTGCATGTAGACCGGCCACGATAAAAGAGTATGGGGGACTAAACTCCACTAGTTAGGGAAAGGGGGGGCTAAAAGTTAAGGAAAAGGGCAAAGCTAGGGAGCTTAAGCCAAAAAGGAATATTATATTAATATTCCTTAAAGCATAAAGTATTACACATAGTTTGGACTTAGTGCATTTTCACATTCATTCATTCATGGATCCCATCATCAGGGACTCACTCATTGAGCTGTCCTCCGTACATTTCTGTTACTATCACTGTACCTGTAATGTAACTATATCTGTACCCATACCTGTATATGTACCTGGTTATCTTGGGACATGGATTTGAAGAAGCGGGTCGCCAGGCCCATGTGATACTGAAGAGGTGGGTTGTTAGGCCCATGAGAATTTTCTCTCTAGGTGAGAGAATTGTTGGGAATTGATTTCCCGAAGGTGCTAAACTGCAGCTACAGGACTCTGAGACTTCCTGTTCGACCTGTTGTTGAAGCCTTGGAAGGGAAGTGGGGTAGCCGAGGGACTGTTGAGTAGAGAAGGGGCACACTTCCTGGGGTGGGGCATGCATGGGGGGAATGATGGGCTATATGTTGTTAGTATGAGTTAGCACTAGTGACATAGTCTTTCCTATTGTCTGAGATACATGAGCCTGGTTAGGAATCCCTTTACCCAAGTGGAGTTTAGTCCCATCTCAGGGGTGACCCACTACTGAGAGTGATGAGAAGCGTGGTCTAAGGATGGGAGGTTCGTGGAAGATCTACACACAGTTGGTGATATTTTTACCAAGATAAGTTTCAATTGTGTGATGAATTACATGTTGCATTATTATTTATGTGTTTATTTTTATGGGTTTTCCTTGCGTATGGTTTATACCTGTCTTTATATTTATGGGTATTTCCTGTCTATGTTGCATGTATATGTTACTATTATTTCTGTATGAATCTTGGCATTTACAGAATGTATTTTTTTGTTTTAAGTTTTATATATAAAGTTTCACAAGAGTTTATGTGTGTATATGTTTTAATTTGCATACAGTTCAAAAACTTTTACGTGGCATAGCCCAGTTGGATGCTCAGGATGTTACAAGATGACATCAGATCATTTTCTGGAGTAGCATGTCCCAGCCTGGGTGGAAGAGGATGTTACAATATGGTATCAGAGCATTTTCTGGAGTAGCATGGCTCGACCTGGGTGGTCGGGGATGTTACAATATGGTATCAGAGCATTTTTTGGAGTAGCATGGCCCGACCTGGGTGGTCGGGGATGTTACAATATGGTATTAGAGAATTTTTTGGAGTAGCATGGCTCGACTTGGGTGGCCAGGGATGTTATAGTAAAGATAGTTTTAGGTGTGCCTAAAGGGTTTTCGATATAGCCCAAGATACGTGGAAGATCAAATCTGAAGGAAAATTCCATTTGATGTCATACTTGTCGGCCCTTAACCAAGTTTTGAGGAACACTTGGTCATATTTGATCATTTTTGGACTTCGACAGCCTATCAAAGATGGAGCACTAGGCGAAGTAGAGATCACAGGATCTCGGTCCACTTTTGGGCCCTTTTAGGGTTTTGGGTTAAGGTAATGGGAAAGGGATGTCGACCCATGGGTTTACCCACACTTAGGCCCACTTTTGTAATGTATAAATAGAAGGATAGGCAATGTAAGAAGTAGTATATGTGATTGCTTAGTGCAATTGGTAGTGCATCTATGTGATGTTGAATAAGTGCTCTATGCGAACTGTGTAAGGCTTGCAAGGCTAAGTGCAAGTTACTGTGAGGTTGCTATAGAAAGCTAAGTACTGTAACGTAAGGAAGAATGATCTAGCGAGCTGTGCATATCTTCTGTCCTATGCGAAGAAGAGTTTTGGAGGCTTTGTGCTTGTAACAGATTGAAGATGATAATAAAGAAGAAGATCTTGTGGACGTAGCCCCAGGGTGGGGGTGAACCACGTAAATTTGTGTGTTATGCTCTGTGCTTTGATTCAATGTGATTTTGCTTATGCTATGTTCTTTGATATATCCACTTATTCTTTGTGCTTCTTACATATATATCATTGTTAGATCTGATGTGTATGAGGATGCTTAGTGCTGATCTATTGGATCTGATCTGGGTTACTATGATTAAGTGCTGAAAAATTGTAGATCTGAGTGTACACCGCGATGCTATGTATTGTCTTCGAAGTATAATAAGGGTTGAATATTGACGAATGATCGATGATAAGTGCTCTGTAAATGATATAATCACAGATTGGTGTCCCGGCTAAGGTTACAAACACTTGAGTCTTGCAACCACCCCTGCCTCTACCTCGAGTGAGACTTCATCTGCTTCGTAGGTGTTGTTGAAAGGACCGATAGTTAGGGCTTTGTTGGTGCGCTCTTGAGAATTGAACCCTGGGTTTGCCCCTGTGCCAACAAATGGTTCCATTGCCAGGACATGAAACTGTGATTGTTGGGAATTGAGGAAGAAGAAACTTTGTGCAAAAGAAAGCTCTATGCATAGATTTGTTGCCCTAGTGTTATAACCCTAATTTGCACCATACATGCTTACCTGGCATCAGGCCATCTCAGATCCCTTCTTTGCCAAAGCACTACTGAACAACTCTTTAAAAAACCTCTTTTATAAGGGCCCACGTGCCCTACTCCATTACTACATGCGTGTACACGCTAGCTGACCTAAAACAGCCCGTGTGGACTGAGAAAAGCACGAAAAAAAAGGAAAGTTGCCGATGGAACACACAGCTTTGGGTGAGTTAACTAAAACTCCCAGCCATGCATGGCCGAGGGTTCGTCCAAATACCTAGCTTCTTCTAGCCTATAAAAGAAGGGCTAGGGGTCCCATTTGGAAGAGGAGAAATAGAGTAAAGAAACTCTGCCCAATTGCATATTCCCATTGTCCCAACCCTTTAGCCATCCTTGTGCAAGAAGAGATACAAACCAAAGAAGTTGGAGGACATTTGAAGAGGAGCCCAGGATCAGGATTCGTGGAGCAGTGTCGGTCTCGACATTGTAAGTTGATTCATTAAAGTTAATAATAAAGAAATGCTTTTCCCATCCCACTATATGAGTTCTTCATAGTTCAGTAAATATATGTTTGAATCTCTAACCCATTAGTCTGTAGGTAAAATGCATGTGTAGTTTGTTGCTTGTTTTGTACGTAGGTCAATCTTGAGAGGATAGCTTCCAACAAGAGATCAAGCGTGAAGGGGGATCGACATCGAATATCTGAAACAAGGTATGTCGGTCTAACCATGTATTTGTTGAAAAGGAATGGGGTTTAAGTATGGGGATGAAGGTAGAAAGTAGGTTTCTTTTGGTCATATCTGCATGCATAAGATAACCCTATTTGCTAGTCCATAAGGGGATTTCCCTCACAACACCTAGTGCGCAAATTTTTACTCAACCTGTGAATTTTTGTGCCAGGAATAAGGTCAGATCTGAAGAAAGGAAGATCAAATTTGAAGAAAAGAAGCGAGATCTGAATGCTCTGTGCTCTAAGAAAAATGAAAGTGGAAATTTTTTAAAGAAAGAGGTCAGATCTACAGAAAAGAGGTAAGATCTGTAAGCTCTGTGCTCTAATAAAGGTAATAATAGTTAGAAGTTCTTAGATCTGGAAGATTTGTGCTCTGTAGAAGTAAGATAAGTGAATTTGTTTGTTTCTAGAGCATGGATCTAGGTATGTTTGATAGACTCTGTCCTAGATTAAGAACCAGGGAATTAATAGATGAAAGAAAGTTTGATATGAATAAATCTGATAAGTATAATGATAGATATGTTATACCTATGCATAGAAAGAATGTCTGGACTAACAAATGGATGCAGGATCCTAGAAAGAATTTTTTGCAGGTTAGTTATCACGATTCTAGTGCGGAGTACAGAAGAGGCTGGGGATCATTTTGTTACACATAAAAAATACTCACCTTGATAGTGTCGCAAGTGTCGTCATTACAAGGGTCACAAGTGTCGTATTTTGCTCACAAGTGTCGCAAGCGTCAAAGAAAGCATACTGCCATGATGCCTATGTCGTGCCTATAACGACATGAGAAGGACACTTGAAACACCTCAAACATCTGATTTAGAAGAAGAGAAATGAGTCAACATGCTTATGAACCTCTTGCCATCTGAAAGCACCTAAAAAACTGAGTTTTTGGAGGGGAGCAGTCCCCTATACCTCTCTCAGGAGTGTTGGTGCCCCCCTATAAGCTATCAGGGAGTGTTATAACACTCCTTTTCCCTTTTGCAGGAGCGCTCCTACCCTCAGGAGTGCTGGCGCTCCCCTAAAGACTACTTGGGAGCGTTATAACACTCTGATGGCGCTTTTGAGGGAGCGCTACCTATTCTGGGCAGCAGTTGATTTGTTGAGAAGAATGGGGAAAGGATCTTTTCATTCTTAGAAGGTAGTTGGATTCAAATTCTCAATCAAGCCATGATCTTAGGGCAAATCCCTAACTTAAGGAGGAAAATACTCAACTCACCCCAAAGATATCTCAAGTTGTTGAGCCTCTCCAAGGCTATATAAGCAAGCTTTCTCATGGTGAAAGGGGAGCTGGATGGAGAATCATATCAAACTTATGATCTCATAAGTGATACATGGTGAAGTGGAGGCTAATCAGCAAAGCTATCATCATTCATACCATGGAGCTTTTGAGCCAGGGTTAGACAAAGAGGACTTGGCAGAACTGTCACATTCCATCTACGACTATAAGTAATGTTTTGTCCTCATTAATATAATTTGCTTGGCCTGTTTCTTTCTAATTCATGTTCAATATCACATGAATTTGTCTCTTTAATAGATAGATCCATTTTGGACTAATCTTGATAGAGTAGGAAGTGGTCGTACTTTGTTTGTCTACAGGATCCATCGAGGAGCGAAAGATTGGAGCTCAACTCGGAGGGTGCAGGGACAAACACCTGTAAAAGGCACATCTCTTCTCCTTCCTTCTCACACACTAGTCCACCTAGATCTAAAAGGAATTTAGTGACCATGATAAGCACTTTATGTCTTAGAGTTAAGAGTCTAGCTCTTTGAGGAGATCTACCTGTCCGCAGGGAGATTTTCCTTCAACATATTTAAAAGAAAGAGAGGATTAATCCTATGTTACAGTTGCAGAAAACTAGGCCATCTAGCTAAGGAATGCCCTGGTAGAAGACCTAGTTGTCTCTGTTTCAAAGCTAGGGATCATGAGGTATTGGATTTTCCTAGAATGATCGCTAAGCTTGAAAAGATAAATCTGAATCAAGAAGACCATAAGGCAGAAACCCAGCAAGAATCAAAGAAATAATTAATACATATGAAAGAAACCCTGAAGGAACATAAAGATGTCTGATTACTAGAGATCTTCAAAGAAAAGGAGCAAGTCGAAGCAAGAATAGGGGACTTCGACATTGACTATATTCTTGATGAAGAAACACAAGTGAACATTATGCCAGAAAGAATTTGGGAAGCTATAGGGAAGCCTGCCATGATTCCTTCATTGGGAGGAATAAGACTATTTAGAGGAAAATTGATGATGTTATGTGGAAAACTCGCTTAGATACCTATAACAGTCAATGGAACTTCGACAAAAAAATATTTTAAGATTATCAAATTCATTGAGGAAAACGCCCCGTTTACTATGCTACTCAGAAAACCTTGGATTGAAAGAGATCAAGCCAGAAAGAAGGAAGAAGAAGAGGTTTTAGAACAACATAGACAAGAATTAAAAGATTTCATGACTAAAAGGATTGCACAGTTGATAGAATAATAGGAGAACCACTCGAAGCCATCTGACACTATAAGCCCAGATGTCGAGGCCAAAGATACACAAAAGGCTTAAATTTCTACCCCAGACAAAGAAGAAGTGATATACCTAAACCCTAGGAGAGAATCTCACCAGCACGAAGTGACTATGTCCAAGGAAAATAAGAATCAAAATGGGAAGAGAATCACCAAGACGAAGCTCAATGGAAAGAAGGCTAGAAAGCTAAGTAAGAAGAAGGCTAAGATTGAAAAATTACAGAAGATCCCAGAGGGTACCTCGCAGCAAGACACTTTGCAGAATTGGAGCTTCATCAGGATATCAAAACAACAACATATGCCACTTCGTCGAGGCGAAGTAATATAGCCGTTGGAAGACAATATAACCATTCGACTGCTGCTCTGAACGGGTCAGAAATCATTTATGGCTTGCCACTAGACAGTTAGACCGCGCCATAATGGACATAACATAAGTTAATGAAGCCTCATACTCGTTGCAAGCAGATCATTGCTAAGTTTCCCTACTTACTCTGTTGCGCCACACACCAAGAATACTTTTTGCTAAGTGAGAATTTGAGCCCAAAACCTGATATTACGTCACCCTGTGATCATTGCCTTGTTCCCATACCGTTCACTGTAGTCTCTAAATTCATTTCACACCCGAGCTAGTTGACCCAAGCTTGTATGTCAAACGAGCTCAGCGCTGCTGAGAAAGTAGTTGAAGAAGTTTTGATTGACTTAATGACTAAGAGAGTCATGTCAGAGCGAGGATTATCTAAAGGAGTCCAAGCATCATGAACGAGAGGACTCCAGGCCTCCCCTTCTACTGCTCGCGCCAATCTATCCCGGCCGACCGATGAGAAACGGACCAAGCATAGGGATGACATCGTAAATGCCAAGATTATCCCATGCATTCTACCTACTTACTTACCACCTCTAAGTGGTTCCATCAGCCATGACAATGTACCTCGAGACTTCGAGTACACTTTGATCACCGTGTCCCTTCCGAAAGGGGTGCGCGCAGTTCGTGCTGACCAGGATAAGCTCGCAACACTGAAATTTAGTGATTTTAACCTTGGATATTGTAAAGTTTACAGCATGTTAGCCCCGCATAAATACTTAACCAGGACCAAAGGCAAGAATTCTAAGATTGTCCCGTAGTCATGGACCCAGAACCTCGCGCAGTCCACACTGCTTAATGTAATGAAGATCCGACACTTCGGTAGACACTAGGAAGTCAACGCATGTGTCAAGTTGTTGTTGTCCTACTACCATGGGGATACTTATGGTTGGACCGCCGCATCACTATGGATCTGACCTTGATCAATCAGATCACAGGACTTAGTATGCAAGGCCTTGACCCACATGAGTTTTACCTTGGAAAGACCTCAGACTGAGCACTAGCGTAAAGGATAAAAGAAACTTATGGCGATGTCAAGAAAGGCATTCGAGGCTACAAGGTAGCCTCTATCCAGAGTGGCGCAGTGCGCCTTGCCTATCAGTTGATCGTGGGCAAGCTAGTTCGCAAGAACAGACCAACACAAGTGACTAGTTTGCAAACTAGCTAGAGCTTGATTGCAGAGAAGCGCAAGACCAAGGGTATGAGTTCCACTTTAGTTGGTTTCTCATACTGATTGCTTTCATCACCTGGGAGCTACCAGAAGGTGCCACTTTTCCGGAGATCGAACCCTTCGAACCACTAGCCACGAAGTTCTGTACGCTGTGGTACTCCAATGACATGAACAAGCAGTGGCAGTCCAATGTCGTCTTCCACGCCTATTACAACCAATTGAAGAATGCAATCCAGTCTACACCGCACCTCACCCTAAACACACTTCATAGGTTTCGACCTTTGATAAAATTCAGTGTGGATCGCCACTTCATCTATATCACAGCGCACGCTGATGAGCACAAACAACAACTCCAGTCGTACTACAAGTTGACAGAAGAAGACTTGGAGTAGATTACCAAGGAATGGTCAGCGGACCTCCTTGTTGCAGCGGACCCTGTAGAAATGTCCGACATGGATAGCCCTGAAGCTATGCCGAATACAAGACTAAGAACGATGATGAAGTTCAAGATGTCCATAGCGCATCCACGAAGACTACTTCGATCTCACTTGTGCAAAGAGGTGATGGTGAAGAACTAGGTGGCACAAAAGTTGAGCAAAACAAAAGCAAGGTTACTCCGCCTAGAGAGGAGGAGGATCCCTCTAAGAAAAGGAAGATTACCCCACCAAATCCATCACCCCAAAAGAAAACTAAGGCCACTCGAACTACTTTTAAGACTACCCTCACACCGGATGACTTCGACTTCTTAATCGTTGCACTGAATGATGCTTCACTAGACATCACAAAAAAGAAAGAAGCGAAGCAGGAGAAGGTATTCAATTGAATCAAGGGTGAACTTCAAGAAGTGTAGCAGGCACTCCAGTGCAGTCAAGCAGTTTCTACTGCACCCTTGACAATTGGAACAACAGGAACAGGTGATGAGCCCACCCAATTACACCAGATCGTCGATAAAGTCGAAGCTCTCCTTTGACGATCTTAAGAAGACATAGCGCAAGCCACCCAGGCTTTAACACAAGTACAAAGCACACTTGTAAAACAACAGAGTAAGGTAGAACGGGAAAATCTTGCCCCGCAAGCGAAGTGGGATGAGGAAAAAGAATAGTTACAGCAGAGCAGGGACCAGTTGCTAGCAAAGCAACTTGAAGTACAGGAAAGGGTTCACAAAGCACTTCTCTCTATGACGGTCATAGAAGTGAAGATTGAAGAACGTGTCCCACAGCAGGTGGCACAACTTGAAGAAGTAATCCAACAACTTCAGCAGTGCATCGCAGATTTGGAACTTCGTATCGTGCCCGAGACTTCTCAAGAAATAAGAGATCTAAGGGAGGCAACTGCCCGTAGCGCAGTTGGTCGATTAAAAACCTTTTCCTTGGAATGCAAGCAGCTGAGCGCTAGAAGCACCCAGACTTATGAGAACCTCATAGAGAATCCAGAGTTGCAGGCATTGGAGGCACAACTCCAAGAAGCAAAGCAACACACAGATACACTACACGCGCAGCTAAAGGCCTTGACCCTAGTCAAAAGAATGAAGAGATTTCCAGAACAACGCACCGCCCAACAACAAGTACACACGCTACAAAGTAAAGTGATGGAAGTCTCCCAACAACTTCAACCAATCCAATAAAAGGCATGCCAACTGTTCACTGAAGTTGAAAGCTAGGGAGTCGAGCTTGAACAGGTTGTCATCACTACAGAACAATCCCTAGAAGGGCCAGTAAATGACGTAGTGATCCATGGGTTCACTGAGCAAGAGGTTGTCGCACTGCAGCAGGTCAAAGTAGCTCAAGCCAAGCTCAAGGCATTCGAGGCGGAATTGATCAGACCAGAGTGACTCGAGACGAGTCACAGGTGAGTGTTGGGGGCTTGTTGGCCCTTGACCAAGTTTTGAGGAACACTTGGTCATATTTGACCGTTTTTGGACTTCGACAGCCTGTCAAAGATGGAGCGCCAGGTGAAGCAGAGATCACGGGATCTTGGTCCACTTTTGGGCCCTTTTAGGGTTTTGGGTTAATGTAATGGGAAAGGGATGTCGGCCCGTGGGTTTACCCACACTTAGGCCCACTTTTGTAATGTATAAATAGAAGGATAGGCAATGTAAGAAGTAGTATATGTGATTGCTTAGTGTAATTGGTAGTGCATCTATGTGATGTTGAATAAGTGCTCTGTGCGAACTGTGTAAGGCTTGCAAGGCTAAGTGCAAGTTACTGTGAGGTTTCTATAGAAAGCTAAGTGTTGTAACGC